>ML783876.1:66119-84173 GCA_009831015.1 Picea engelmannii | reverse complement strand
CTATATCACACTAGGAACCTAGATGTCAAAGTTATCAGAACACCATAAGACTCCCAGAAGACTAAAGTTTCTATCTTAGATAAAGAAGAGATGTTATACCTGAACCCTAAGAAAGAACCTCAACAGCGCGAAGTAACCATATCCAAGGAAAATATCAACCAGAATGGGAAAATAACTACTAATATGAAGCTCACTAGAAAGAAAGCTAGAAAGTTAAGTAAGAAGAGGGCAAAGATTGAAAAGTTGCAGGAGATTCCAAATAGAACATCGTAGAAAGAAAACTTGCAGAATGGGAGTTTTGCCAAGATATCATAACAACGACCTATGGGACTTTGCCATGACGAAGAAATATAGCCGTTGGATTGATATACCCATTCAAATTCCTCCCCGAACAGACATAAAATCATTAAAGGGTCATCACTAGACCGTTGGACCGCACCATAACGGATAGATCAACGTTAATGGAAGCTTCATGCCCATTGAAAGTAGACCATTGCTGAATTTATTATTTAGTTCATCACTCCATGCATGAACACTTTTTCCAACTAAGAATTAGAAGCCCTTCGAATAGTAGTTGTATACAGTGGTCATTGCGATCTGGTTGGTCATCCTAGCAGAGTATCTGAGATCATTGTGAACCCCGACTTAAATTTCTTTCCGAGCGTGTATGTTCGAAGAATTTAGCACAACCAAAAAATATATAAGAGAGGTACTCACTAGCCTCATAACCAATAGAGTTGTGTCAGAACAAGGGTTGTCTATAGGTTTACAAGCATCATCGATGAGAGGAGTGGAAGTCTCCCTGTCGACTGCTAGAGCCGGAACATCCCGAGCCGGCATAGAACTCAGAACCAAACATAAAGATGATATGGCCAATGCGAGGTTGGTTCCATCCATCCTACCTTATTACATACCACCTTTGAGCGGTGTGATCAATAGAGACAGTGTTCCTAGAGACTTCGAGTACACTCTAGTCACCGCATACCTACCGAAACGGGTATGCGCAGTCCGCGCAGATCAAGACAAGATTGTAGCATTGAAGTTTAGTGACTTCAACTTGGGGGATCATAAAGTATACAACACACTTGCCCCATACAAGTACCTAACCAGAAACAAGGGAAAGAACTCAAATATTGTCCCTCAATAATGGACCATGAACCTTGCATAGTCCACTTTGTTGAATGTCACGAAGATCCCACATTTTGGACGTCACCAAGAAGTCAATGCCTATGTTAAGCTACTCCTAGCGAGCTACCATGATGGATACCTATGTTTGAACCACTGCATCATAGTCGATCCAACGTTGATCAATAGGATCACAGGTCTTAGCATGCAGGGCCCTAATCTCCATGACTACTATCCTGGAAAGACCACATACCACGCTCTTGCTCAGAATATCAAAGAAGCTTATGGAAATGTTGAGAAAGGAGCACGACGATACAAGGTAGCCTCTATTCAGAGCGACATGGTGCCCCTTTCATGTCATTTCATCGCAAGGAAGCTTGTTCATAAGAATCGACCCATGCAAGTATTTGGCTTTGTAGTTGACCTTGTAGGAAAGTGCGCAGAGGGACTACAGATGAAATGGGTGAAGTACCTGGTGAATCAACTAGAGATCGACTCCAGAGAATCCCAGAATTAGGGGCATGAATTCCATTTTAGCTGGCTCTTGATACTTATAACTTTCATTACATGGGAGCTACTGGAAGATGCAACCTTCCCAGACCTCGACCATTTTGAGCCCTTTGATGCGAAGTTCAGTACCTTATGGTACTCGAATGATATGAAAAAATAATGGAAATCCAATGCTATATTCCACACCTACTACAATTAGTTGAAGCGTGCCATCCAGTTTGAACCTCAGATAACCCCGAATACCCTCTTCAGGTCCAGGCCCTTAATGAAGTTTGGCGCGGATCGCCACTTCATTTACATAACTGCACGCGCTGATGAGAAAAAAGAGCAGTTACAGTCTTATTATAAGCTGACAGAAGAAGACCTGGAGAAAATCACTGAGGAATGGTCAGCAGACCTCCTTGTTTCAGTAGACCTCATAGAATTGTCTGACATCAATAGCCTAGAAGCTGCGCAGGATACACCTAGGCCCAGTAAGAGGAAGAAAACAACGAAGACAAAGAAGGATGAGGAAATACAGGATATAGATAGAAAATCTCTAAGGACCTCATTTGTTACACTCGAGCAAGAAGGTAATGATGAAGAAGTCAAAGAGAAGCCAGAAGATGAAGAGGACTCGTCGAAGAAAAGGAACGTTTCACCTCTGAAACCTTCCTCCCAGAAGAAACCTAGAACCCCTGTAACCAAGATGAAGACCATGCTCACCCTAGATGACTTTAGTTTCCTCCTCACCACTATGAACAAAGCTATAAAATAAATAAAATAAAAAAAGGAAGCCAAGAAAGAGGCAATGTACAACAAAATTTAGAGAGAGCTCCAAGGAGTGTAGCAGGCACTTCGGTCTAGCTGCACAGTCTCCACTGTGCCCCTGCTAGAAGGAACAATAGAAGAGGGAGATTAGCCAGTTCAACTCCGCAATATTGATGCCACAGTTGAAGCACACCTTCGGAAAGCACATGAAGAAACTACGCAAACCACCTAGGCCTTAAAGAAAGCACAAGAGGAAATCATCGAGCAATGTTTAACTACACAACAAGAGAGGGACACTCTCCAAGAAAAATTGGAAGAAGACAGAGTGAAGATCCAAAAAAGAAGGAGCAACTGCTTGCAAAGAAGATCGGGATCAAAGAAATAGTCAACAAAGAATTTCGCTCTGTGACCGGCTTAGAGAAGAAAGCAGAAGAACCCTTAGAATGTCAAGTGATGAAGCTTGTTGAAGTTATTCAACAACTTCAACAAAGAGTCGTAGAATTGGAGATTTAGATCATACCAAGTACCCCACAAGAAGAGCGCGACCAATGAGAAATGACTTCCCAGAGCACAGTAGAAAGGATTAAAGCACTCAATGAGGAATGAAAACAATTAAGTAGAAGAAGTGCGCAGATACATGAGAACCTAACCGAGAGTCCTAAATTATACAAATTAGAGTCGTAGCTCCAGGAGGCAAAGCATGAAGCCGAAAAGCTATAGGTGTAGCTGAAGGCCCTATCATCCATAGAGAAAATGAAATGGTCTTCCGAGTAATGCATAGCATAGCAGTAGATCCATATAATCCAGAGCAAGGTAATGGAAGTAACTTAGAAACTTCAACCTTTATAGGATAAGGCATGTCATCTATTTATAGAGATCAAGAACCAAGGAGCAGAGCTAGAACAAGTTGTGAATTCAACACAACAATGTCTAGAAGGGTCGGTGAATGTTGCACTCATCCAGGTGTTCACCGAGCAAGAAGCAGTTGCAATGCAACAGGTTGAAGCAGTTCGAGCCAAGCTCGAGGCATTTGAAGTAGAATTGATCAGACCTAAGTGACTCGGGATGAGTCACAGGTGAATGTTGGGGGCCTATTGGCCCTTGACCAAATTGTGGGAGATACTTGGTCATATTTGACCATTTTTGTGACTTTGAAGCCCCATCGAAGGAAGAACGCAATACGAAGTAGAGATCATGGGATCTCAGCCCACTTTGGGCCCTTTTTGGGTTTTGGTGATAATGTAATGGGATTGGGATGTCGGCCCGTGGGTTTACCCACGCTTAGGCCCACTTTTGTAAATGTATAAGTAGAATTCTAGACTATATAAGAAGAGGCTAAAAAATGAAGTTAGTAGTGGCTTAGTGCTAAGAGCTGATCTATGTGATAAACTTGCAGATCTAAGCGAAAGTATTGTAAGTGTTGAGTGCATAGATTGTAAGGAGGCTCTGTGCTAGATCTACTCAGGGAAGGAGGATCTGGCAAGGTGCACGCAGATATCTTGTCCTATGCGGAGTAGGATTTTGATAAGCTTTGTGCTATAACCTGATTGACTAAATCTAATAAATAACAAGAGTTGGTGGACGTAGCCCTAGGGTGGGGGTGAACCATGTAAATTTGTGTGTGATGCTTTGTTCTTTGATTCAATGTGTTTACTTCTTCTTCTGCTAAGTGATTTGATATTTGTAGGAAGATATGCTTGTGCTTTATGCTCCTATATGTGTATGAATGTTAGATATGATATATATAGAGATGCTTAGTGCTGGTCTACTGGATTTTATCTATTTTACTCTTGCTAAGTACTTGAATACTATATATTAGTGTGAATGTTGCGAAGCTCTGTCTTATAAGAGAAGTGGTTACTGAATGTATCTTGAGGAACTAACGGTTCTAAGTTCTCTAGTAAGCTGTATAATCATAGATATGTGTCCCAACTTATATTGCAGACACCTGAGTCATGCAACCACCCCTGCCTCTACCTCGGGTGAGACTTCATCTGCTTCGCAGGTGTTCCCGAAAGGGCTGGTAGTTAGGGATTTGTTGGTGCCCTCTTGTAGCGTTGAGCCCTGGGTCTAACCTTGTGCCAATAGTTTTTCATTGATGTCAAACCTTAACGTCGAAGTAAAGTGGTAGTAAACATAATAAAATTAATAATTGTAGGGATAATTTTTTTTTTGTAAGTATCTATATATTACCTGTCATAAAACAAAATTACAGTATCCACAGTGAAAACAAAGATGAGAGTTTGTTGAATTTCCCCGAGGGGAAACCAATTCAGCACATCCCAGTTCCTAGCATGCCTAAGAGAGTGGTGCAGACCCCAACCCTCAGGCCGAGATCCGCTCAGGATCGTTCTAAATCTACCCTCCTGAGTCTGATTGACTCTTTGATTTTCCCCACAGGGAATCCCTCACACACACGACAGTGTATCCATAGGTCCTTATGAGTATGCCCCGTGTGATCAAACACAAAGAATCACTCAAATATCCTGACCATCAATATGATCATGCCCTTTTCCAAATCGAGACTTTGGATTTTGCGATTTCACAATTTCTGTTGTCAAGCTTCCGGCTCTTCAACCCACTGAAACCCGAAATGCCGAAATGCCAAAATCTTCGGCCATGTCCCCCTCCACAGCTGTATCACATTTCATGACTTTGGGAATTTTGGAGTAAATAACCCCGACCTCTTGTTTTCGAAACTATCGAAATGTTGAACCCCGATGCGTTCAACAAAGACTGGCTCCCCAACGAAACTTTTTCATTGATTTAGAGTTTCAGACTTTGTGACTTCATGAATCCTGATGCAAGGATTTTGGCTCTTCAACCTCCAAAACCCTGAAATGGTCAACAGGTATTGACACTACCTGGAAATGGGTACGTGCCACCTGTCTTCTCAACTATCCTCAGTCTCTGACTTGGATTCCTGCCACCTGTCACTCTTCCCAGCTTTTGAAACTTGAACAAGCCTTCGACTATCATTCCCCTACCACTTCGAAACCCCGAATTCTGAAATGGCACCTTCTACAGAATCAACGGCTGATAACCTCCCTTTAGATCCGACGACCCACGTTATTTCGGGCTTCCGGGTACCGAGAGTTCGAAACTCTTGACCCCAAAACACTTGTCACCGCAATCCCTAAATTCCTGAACCCCGAAACACCGAAATGCCAAAACATCACTTCACATTATTTTGCATTTCACAAATCTGGGGTTTTTCAATGCAAAGGCCCCTGGCTCCTTGTCATCAAGACTTCCAGTATTCTGAATCCTGAATTATCGAAATCCCAAAATTCTTCACTTAACAATTCTTTTTGCGATCTGGGATTTAGAGTGATCAAGTATTTTGGCTTACACTTCAAACTTACAAACTCCGATTTGTCGAAATGATCTTGACGGCTCCACTATCACGATCAATGGTCCACGTTGAGTCTTACCTCCCGAAGGGTGGATTCATCCAATGCTTAACCTCCTTACAACTTCACTGAATCCCACAGTCCTCGTGACTTCATGAGTTCTCCATAGAGAAATTCAACCGATTGTTCCTTCCTTGAAGACTTCTGTGAAAAGAACCCATGTTCCTCGTCTGAACTTGGCTTCTGCAAAGTGACTTTGCTCTGTCTCCCTTTTAACACTTCAAAGGCACTAACCCTCCTGAGCTTTCACTTGCAACCTGAGTCTCAAAAAGACTCCTGCACGCACTCCTTGCGGCGATCTTTCAAATACTTCTAAGTATTTGATTCTTCGACTCTGTGCAACTTTTGCAACAACAGTCCCTTACCTTTCAACCTTAGTTGATGAGTTTAAGGCCTCGACTAGCCTGCGCACACCTTGCATGGATTTTGTGCTTCACCTACACTTCTGCTGGAATGAGAACAACAGTATCTCTCCTGAGATTTCTGAGATAAAACTCAGAACCCTTGTCAACGCACACCTTGCGGACGTTTCACTGCACTCCTTGCATGAACTTTTCTCACTTAGGAGAGAAACAATTGAAACTCATTCTCTCTCTCTCTCAGACTTCAAACATTCAACATGAAATCATACATACACATCATAGCCTCATAACAAATGCAATACAGAGATAATAAAACAACCATAAGCATACCATTCACCATGTATAAATAGAAAACATCATAACATCATGAAATCTGATTCAAAGCTTCATATATTAATTCAAAGCTCTTGTACATGGGATTTTCTTTTTAACTCTCTGCTACAACTCTCTTCTTCTGTGCTATGTTAATGATACAACCCTTAATATGATACAAAGGTGAGGGTGTCTATATCCATTTTCCCTCCTACTCTTCTAAACTGTCTAATCTATTAATTCAAACCTACCTACTTTGATTAACTGGGCTTAAATTCCTTTTACATTGACAGATGAGAGAAAATCGCTCATGATCTGTTTACAATAGCCAAATATAAATGCAAGTACACTTCTAGCTACTACATTAATATCCGCTTCTTAATCTTTCAAAAACATTTCAAAATGTGCAAAATGTGTGCTGTGCTTTTCCCAGCTATCTTCTGCCTTCATGCTCGCTTGGTTGGCTGCTTACGATGCTCCTACATCATACTCCCTTGCTTGAAAATTTTCATGAAATCCTGTTCATGAGATCTTGCATGGTCTGTCCATGCTTCTGAATTTCCTCTTCATCTTCCCAATTGGCATCTTCAACTAGATGTCCCTTCCACTTGACCAAGTGTTCAAAATACTCCTTTCTCCTGGTCTTTTTTCTAATCCTCTAGTTAATTATGCTTTCCATCTGTGGCTTTTCAGCTACAACCATCTGTTTTTTCCATTGAAATTCTTTCTATTCTTCTTCTGCTCCTACTTCTTCAGCTCTGTAAGGGTACAAATATGCAACATTGAATATCGGTGAGATTATGACCCTATTGGGTAATTCAATCTCATATGTGTTTGCCCCAAATTTCCATATGACCTGGCACGGTCCAATCTTTTTCATCTTTAGTTTGTTATATGTTCCCTTGGGAACATTTCCTTCCTTAGATGTGCAAGAATCAGATCACCAACTTCAAATTGAAGTTCTCACTTGTGTTAATCTGCTCTGCACTTGTATTCTTGATTTGAATTCTGAAATTGTTCCTTAATTTGGTTGTGAAGCTCCTTCATTGCTTCTGCAAAATTCTTTGCACTAGCACTCTTGAATTCATTTTGTTCTGAATCTTTCAATTCAGAAACTCCCCTTGGCTACATTCCATATACAATTTGGAATGGACTCTACCCTATGCTTATGTTGAGTGAATCATTGTAAGAAAATTTCACTTGCGGCAGAATATGATCCCACTGACTGTGGTGTTCAGTCACTAGGCTCCTCAACAAATCTCCCAAGCTCCTATTCACAACTTCTGTCTGTCCATCCATTTGAGGATGATAGGGTGATATAAATGACAAAATTGTCCCCAGCTTCTTCCATAAATTCCTCCAAAAATGTCCCACGAACTTCGTATCTCGATCAGAAACAATACTCCTTGGCAAGCCGTGAAGTCTGACGACTTCCTTGAAAAACAGGTTCACAATATGAGTTGCGTCACTAGTTTTATAGCATGGTATGAAATGTGCCATCTTTGAAAATTTGTCTACTACCACAAAGATTGAATCATAGCTTCTTTTTGTCCTTGGTAGTCCCAATATAAAATCCATGCTCACTGCGTCCCACAACCTTTCTAGTATGGGTAATGGTTGATATAACCCTGTGTTTTGCCTTTTTCCTTTCGTGTGCCAACAAATTCTACACCAGTCCACAAATTTCTTAACATCTATCCTCATCCCTGGCCAAAAATATGAGCCATTCAATTTTGAGAACGTCTTATCATGACCGAAGTGTCCGGCCAATCCTCCACTGTGTTTTTCCTTCAACAAATTCTCCCTCATGGAGCATTTTGGAATACATAGTTGATTGCCCTTGAATAACAATCCATCTTGGATAATATATTTGGTCCATTGGCTTCTGTCCCTGAGAATTAGATTCTTAGAAGCCTCATACGCTTCCTTAAAATTTGGGTCATCCTTGTACATTTCTTTGAGGTTATCAAAACCCAAAGTTTTGACTTTGAATTACTGCATCAGCAAACATTTCCTGCTCAAAGCATCAACAACTTTGTTAGCAGTTCCAGAAATATGCTTAATCACAAAAGTAAAATTCTGCATGAATTCAACCCATTTAGCATGTTTTTGGTTCAACTTCTCTTGTTGAGTCACGAATTTAAAGCATGATTATCATTGTACAAAACAAACTCTTTAGGAACCAAATAATGTCTCCATTTCTTCAGTGCTTGTATCACTGCATAGAATTCTTTGTCATATGTTGAGTGCTTGATCTTCACTTCATTCAGTTTTTCACTGAAGTATGCAATCAGCCTGTTGTCTTGGCTCAATACCGCTCCAATTGCAAATCCACTCGCATCACACTTGACCTAGAATGTCTTGCTGAAATTTGGCAAAACTAGAATTAGTTGTTCCATGATATTCTTCTTTAGCAGATTGAACCTCTTCTCTACTTCTTCTGCCCAGTGAAAAATTTTGTGTCTTTTCTTCACCGTATCCATCATCAGTGCACTGATTCCACTGAAGTTTCAGATGAATTTCTTGTAGAAACTTGCCAAACCATGGAAGCTTCGAACTTCAAACACATTTTTCGGAGATGGCCAATTCTTAATCACATTTACGTTTTCAGGATCCATCTTCAACTCATTCACAGAGATAAAAAAACCCAAATAAATGAGTTTTTTCCTCATAAATGACGATTTCTTCATATTTATCGGCAATTTCTCTTGATGTAATCTTCTCATCACTGCAACTAAATTATTTAAATGCTCTATTTCTGTCTTGTTAAAAATTAATATATCATCAAGATATACAATGAAAAATTTCCCAATGAAATCCTTCAGGACTTCGTTCATCAACCTCATGAAAGTACTTGGTGAATTTTTTAAGCCAAATGGAATGACAAGACATTCATACAACCCCTCATTCATCTTGAATGTTGTCTTCCATTCATCACCTTCTCTCATTCAGATCTGATGATACCTGCTTTTCAAATCAATCTTCGAAAAAAATCTCGCTCCACTCAAGCAATCCATCAAGTCATCCATCCTTGGCAATGTAAATCTGTATCTAATGCTAATCTTATTGATTTCCCTTGAGTCTGTACACATTCTCTAGCCTCCATCTTTCTTTGGATTGAGCACTGTCAGAACAACGCATGGACTCAAGCTTTCTCTAATCAATCCTTTGTCCATTAAGTCCTAGACCTGCCTCTTCACTTCTTCATTCTCCTGCAGCGTCAACCTGTACACAACTTTGTTTGGTAAACTGGCTCCAGGTATAAGATCAATGTGATGGCTTATACTCCTACGTCCACTACTATATCAGCAAACTCTCCCAACAATTCCTAGATTTCTTCTAGTAGATCATCTATTCTCGTACTAGTCAAAACAATTCTGGGCTTCCTAACCATAATAAATTGTGTCTTCCTTCTTCTTAACCTCATTAAGAAGTTCCTTCCCACTCATGAAAAGTACAGTGTTGCTCATCTCTATTTTCACCTATTGGTTTTTAATTAGCAGCAACATGTGTGTCCTCCCATTCTTCTCCAGGGTGTATGTGTTCTTTTTCCCATCATGAATCATGTTTCTATCATATTTCCATGGTCTACCCAACAATAGATGAAAAACATCCATGCGAATGACATCACATAATATTTCATCCTTATATCCTCCTATTTTAAATTCAACTAAACACTGTTTAGTGACATTTACCTGATGTCCTTTTTGTAGCCACGAAACTCTGTATGGGCTTGGATTTACAACAGTCTCTAGCTCCAACTTTTCTACCATCTCTGTTGATACGAGATTGTCTGTGCTACCACTTTCCACTATGACTTTGCATACCCTGTCTTTGGTTTTGCAAGTAGTCCGAAATAGACTATTTCTTTGGGATGGGTTCTTTGCCTCCTTCTCTAGCGTTAAGAGAACTTTCCTCAACATCAAGGATCTTCCACCCTCAACATCTTCTGTCTCCACATTCCATCCTTGAGCTTCAGCAATGTGACTTTCACCACCATATTTCTTCTTATTTGGACACTCATAGGATTTATGTTCGATTTTCCCACAGACAAAGCACTTCACTTCACTGCCTCTGCCTCTTCCTCTTCCTCTAGCTCAAGGATAAGTATTTCTATCGGCATACTGCCCTCTCTGTGAGCTTCCTCCTCTCTCATGTTGAGTTTGAGGTTTCTTCCCCTCTTCTTTAGATTTTTGAGTTCTGTCTTGGGCAATTGTTTTGCCTCTGGCTTGACTTTTGCCTCGACCTCTTTGACCTTGCTTCCAACTCAGCTTCTCTTCATCTTTCAGAGCCATCTGATAAGCATATTCTATAGTCCGAAAGGTCATCATGCTCATCTCGTCCTGAATGTCATATTGCAGACCATTCATGTACCTGACAACTTTTTCATCATCGCTTTCCTGATGACCTTCTCTGATGTTTATCTTGTAGAATTCTTCAGTGTATTCTTTCACTGGCATCAGCTTCTATCTCAAATTTTGCATCCTCCGAAACAGAGTGATTTGATAATCCTTGGGTATAAATTTGGCTTTCATCTTTGCAACCATTCTATCCCAGCTCTTGATTTTCTGCTTGCCCTTACAATGTCTGTCAGCCTACAGTTCATCCCACCATGGTGTTGCATGCCCTTTAAGTCTAGTAATGACATGTTTGACTTTCTTGTCTTCATCGACATCCTCATAGTCGAAGTATTTATCTAGAGCTCTAATCTAGTATAGAAGCTCTTCAACATCCAAGTTTCCCTCATACACTGGAATGTCCATTTTTTCTCTGGCACCTATCCTTGCAACAACCCCGAGTAGGCGTTCATCTGCAGCATCTTCGACTGCAACTTCTTCTCCTTCGTTTCCAACTTCATTTTCACTTTCAGCCTCATTGATATCCCCAACGTTGACTGTGCGCCTCTGTGTTGTCTCCATGGCATCAATCCTGGCACATAACTTGTGCATTTCTCTTTCTCTTGTTGGCTCAGGCATTGGCATTGGCCTGTCTCTTCTTCTCGGTGACATGGCTGTAAAATGTTCCTCTTTTCTCTGCTACAGAAAGAAAAGAACTTGTTCTGAGCTATAATACCAAATGGTGCAGACCCCAACCCTTGGGCTGAGATCTACTCAAGATCATTCTAAATCTTCCCTCCTAAGTCTGATTGACTCTTGGATTTTCCCCACAGGGAATCCCTCACACACACGAAGGTGTATCCATAGGTCCTTATGAGTATGCCCCCTGTGATCAAACACAAAGCATCGCTCAAATCTCTTGACCATCAATATTATCACGTCCTTTTCCAAATCGGGACTTCGGATTTCAAGATTTCATAATTTATGTTGTCGAGCTTCTGACTCTTCAACTCACTGAAACCCAAAATGCCGAAACACCGAAATCTTCAGCCGCATCCTCCTCCACAGTTGTATCGTGTTTTGCAACTTCAAGAATTTTGGAGTAAAGAACCCCGACCTCTTGTCTTCAAAATTGCCGAAATGTCGAACCCCGATGCGTTCAGCAAATACTGGCTCCTAAACAAAACTTTTCGTCGATTCGGAGTTTCAGACTTCACGATTTTGCGAATCCTGATGCAAGGCTCCTAGCTCTTCAACCTCCAAAACCCCAAAATGGTCAATGGGTATTGACACTACCTAGCAACAGGTACATACCACCTATCTTCTCAACTTTCCTCGGTCTCTGACATGCATTCCTGCCACCTGTCACTCTTCCTGACTTTCGAAACTTGAACAAGCCTTCAACTATCGTTCCCTTACCACTTTGAAACCCTAAATTCTGAAATGGCACCTTCTACAGAATCAATGGCTGATAACCTCCCTTTATATCTGATGGCCCACGTTATTTTGGGCTTCTAGGTACTGGGAGTTTGAAACTCTCGACCCCAAACCACTTGTCACCACAATCCCTAAATTTTCGAACCCTGAAACACAAAAATGTCGAAACGCCACTTCACAATATTTCGTGTTTCGCAACTCTGGGGTTTTTCAATGCAAAGGCCCCCAACTCCTTGTCATCAAGACTTCTGGTATTTCGAATCCCGAATTACCAAAATCCAAAAATTCTTCACTTAACAATTCTTTTCACGATCCGGGAGTTAGAGTGACCAAGGATTTTGGCTTACACTCTGGACTTACAAACTCCAATTTACTGAAATGATCCTGACGGCTCCAGTATCATGATCAACGGTCCAAGTTGAGTATTACCTCCCAAAGGGTGGATTCATCCAACTCTTAACCTCCTTGCAGCTTCACTAAATCCCACGGTCCTCATGACTTCATGAGTTCTCCACAGAGAATTTCAACCGCTCGTTCCTTCCTTGAAGACTTCTGTGAAATGAACCCGTGTTCCTTGTCTGAAATTGGCTTCTGCAAAGTGACTTCACTCCATCTCCCTTTTAACACTTCAAAGGCACTAACCCTCCTGAGCTTTCACTTGCAACCTGAGTCTCAAAAGGACTCTTGCACGCACTCCTTGAGGCAATCTTTCAAATACTTCTAAGTATTTGATTCTTCGAATCTGTGCACCTTATGCAACAACAGTCCCTTACCTTTCAACCTTAGTTGATTATTTTAAGTGAAAGATACCAGATATAATAAATATGCAGAACAAAAATAAAATGCTAGAAATGGAAGAGTAACAATAATATATCCAGCATAATCTCCACAATAACACAGAAATGATATAAGAACAACAACAAAAATAACACTTTGATTCAGAAAGCAATGTTCATAGGGCTCTTCGAGGGGGAAACCTCCAATCGAGCAGTGCTCTGTTACAATAATCTCCAAGCTAGGGTTTTCATACCCTCGATCCTTATTTATACTAAATATGTCTATCAAGAGAAGCATCTAGAGGAAGATCCTTCTAGAAGCGAAAGCTTCTATTAGGTCTTCTTACATCTGCCTTATTCTATTTTATTGAAAGGCCTTATTAATATTTACCTTTATTACATCCAAATATATTGATCTACCTATGTGTGGGTTAGGACCCTAACATGTCCGCCCCCTTAAAAACAACCTTGTCCTCAAGGCTTGAGATGAGGAAACTACTGCAGAATGGTAGCTGGTTCCCAAGTGGCATCTGCTGGATTCATATTTTTCCACTGGTATAGCACTTCCTTGATGGTTCTCTGATGCAGGAGATGCTCATGCTGGTCCAAAACTACTTATGGTTGTAGCCAAATGGATCCTTCTTCAGCTAACTCAGGAAGGTTGGTTTGAATTTGGCACCTAGTTCCAATCACCTTCTTTAAGCATGAAACATGAAAAACTGGATGTAGCTTTGACTGACTGGGCAGAGATAATTGATATGCAACTTGTCCCACACACTTGAGAACTGTATAAGGACCATAAAATTTGGGTGCTAGCTTCTGACAATGCTCAACCTTGAGGAAAGTTTGGTTGTATGGTTGCAGTCGTAGAAACACCTGATCCCCTTCTGCAAATTGACGTTCAGAGCGACCTTGATCTGCTTGTTGCTTCATGCAATTTTGTGCCATGACCAAGTTCTCTTTAAGGGTAAGAAGAATATCCTCTCGAACTATAAGTGTTTGGTCAACCGCCTGGACCTTCGAGGTACCTGGTAAGTATGAGAGAACTGAACGTGGCTTATGTCCATATACCTCTTCAAAAAGAGTCATGTGAGTAGTTGTATGGTAGGATGTGTTGTACCACCATTCGGCTAGGGGTAGCCATTGAGCCCACTTATGTTGTTTTTCATAGGAAAAATAGCTTAGATATGTTTCCAAACACTTGTTGACAACTTCCGTTTGACCATCAATCTGGGGATGATAAGTTGTGTTGAGATGGAATTGGGTGCCCTGGAGCTTAAACAGTTCTTGCCAAAAATTTCTTGTGAAAGTTGGGTCATGATCAGAAACAATAGAGTGTGGCATGCCATGAAGCTTGAACACCTGGTCCATGAAAATTTGAGCCACCGTGGATGCAGTAAATGAGTGTTGAAGAGCACAGAAATGAGAATACTTGGAAAGGTGATCCACAACCACCATTATGATTGATTTATTCCCTGATTTGGGTAAGCCTGTAATAAAGTCCATAGAGATATCCTTCCAAATAGTCGGTGGAATCGGAAGCGGTTGTAGTGTGCCCGGAGATTTGACTATTTCTCCCTTGTTGCATTAACACACCTGACATTTAGTGACAAAAATACGGATGTCCTATTTCATACCATACCAGAAAAAAGAACGTTTGACTCTGTCATATGTTTTGGTGAAGCCTGAGTGCCCTGCTATGGGTGTAGCATGAAGCTCAGAAAGTACCATGGATTTAATCTTTGATTGTTTACTTAAATACAAAAAATATTTTTATCGAAGCTCATCCTAGAGCTAAGAGTACCCTAGGGGAGCCAAAGACTTGGTCTGCAATTGCTGGATCAGATGCGAACTTTTGGGATCTTGAAGCCATTCCTGGCACACAGCTTGGAGCCAATCAAGTACAATGAAGGAAAGAGAAAAAAGGGATCCTTCTTCTTCATATTTTCGGGACAGTGCATCCACCACTACATTGTCTTTTCCCTTCTTGTAAATGATCTCATAATCATAACCAAAGAGATTAGTCACCCATTTTGGTTTCCCCTGGGAGGAAATGCATTGTTCTAGAAAGTACTTGAGGCGTTGATGGTCGATCTTGATTTGCAAGCATTTCCCCAAGAGATAAGGGCACCATGGATCAACAACATGTAGAATAGCCAACATTTCCTCTTCATAAATGGGTTTTCCTATATTTCTTTCAGACAGTTGCTTGTTGGTGAAGGCCAAAGGTTGACCAACCCTCTTGCATAAGGACAGCGTCGATTCCTTTCCTTGAGGCATCACATTCCAACACAAAGGTCTTTGTGAAATCAGGAAGGGCCAGAACCAGAGTGGTGCACATGGTCATATTCAAGGTTTGAAAAGCTTAAGCAGCGGCTAGAGTCCAAGTGAAAGAGTTCTGTTTGAGGAGAGCAGTGAGGTGCTGCAATCTTTTCGTAGTTCTTAACAAACTTGCGATAATACCCTGTTAAGCCCAGAAATCCATGTAAGATTTTGAGAGTCTTTGGGTGCGGCCAATCTTGCATAGCTTCAATCTTTTTCAGATCCACCCTGATGCCATCCTTGCCAACCAGATGACCCAAGTATTCTACTTCTGAGGCACCAAAAGCACATTTAGACTGTTTCAGGAAAAGTTGATGTAGGGAGAGGAGATGGAGAACTTGATCCACATGAGTAATATGGTCTATCCAGGTTTTGCTATAGATGAGAATATCATCAAAGAAAACTAAGACAAAATGATGGAGAAAGGGATGGAAGACATGATTCATGAGGCTTTGGAAGGTGGAGGGGGCATTACACAAGCCAAAGGGCATGACCAAAAAATCATAATGGCCCTCATGAGTGTGAAAGGCCATCTTGGGAATGTCTGCCTCTTTCATACGTATCTGGTGATAGCCCGAGCGAAGATCAAGTTTAGTAAAGAATTAGGTGCCACTCAATTCATCCAGGAGGTCATCAATGACAGGAATGGGAAATTTGTCTTTAATGGTCAGTTTGTTGAGGGCACGGAAGTCAGGACACATTCTCAAAGAACCTTATTTCTTTAGGACCATGACTATAGGAGAAGAGTAAGGGCTCGTACTAGGGTGGATAATGCCTGCATTAAAGAGTTCCTGGACCATTTTCTCAATTTCATTTTTTTGTGAGAAGGGGTGGCGATATGGATGGATATTGGGAGGAAGGTTTTTGGGTACAAGGGGAATGGAATGATCATGAACATCGTGGGAAGGAGGAAGACCTTGGGGAGTGGAAAATACCATTTTATGTTTAGAAAGGAGAGCTTGGAGGTCATGCGGCACCGGGGGTGTCTCTGTTGCTTGAATGGCATGGAGTTGGGCAATGACACCAGAATGACATTTTTTGAGCAGCCCTTCCATGCGATGGGAACTAATGACCTCAGGTGAACCAACAGTGATGCCTTGGAATTTATATTGGTGGCCTTCGTGGTCGAATTGAATGGTTAATGCCTTAAAATCCATGAGAATGGGACCCAAAGTTCTTAGCCAGTCTGCATGCAACACAATGTCACAACCACCCATGTCAGTAGCAAACATATGGGATTTTAGGTGGTAGTCACCGATCTGGAGATGCACATTTTCACAATGCCCTCCACATTTCATGGAACCACCATTGGCAATCATGATTTGGAAATTGTTGACAACATGGATGTAGTAATGAGTTTCTTGGGCAATGCGATGATGAATAAAATTATGGGTGCTTTCACTATCAACCAGAATGAGGACCTTCTGATGCTTGATGTAACTGATTAACTTGAGGGTTTGGGGAGTGGAAAATCCAGTGAGAGCATTGAGGGAAATGATGGGTTCTACTTCAGGAGGGTCTAAGGGAGGGGTTATGTTAGTGATTTCAGGTGACTCAGACACAAGGGGAGTTTCAACATCCTCTTCTAAAATATCCTCAGAGATGGCCATAAAAAGATTTTTTTCCTTACACTTGTGGCCTGGGAAATATTTTTCATCACAATTATAACAAAGGCCTTTGAGTTGGCGTTCATCCATTTCAGCCCTGGTCAATTTTTGGATTTTTAATGGGGCAAAGGGAGTAGTGGGAGTGATGGGTTTAGGGCGAGGGATAAAGGAGGGTTTTCAGTTTTGAGATGATACAACCTGTTGTGCTTATTTAGCTCTTTTAGTAGCCTCCACCCAATTCAAGGGTCGATCCATGAGGACATGGGCCCGAATCTCCTCCTTGAGGCCATTAATAAAACACTCTTGAAAGAAAGCATCAGTCATGCCCTCTGTTCGAAAAGCCAGGTGCTCAAAGGCAGCTATGAAGTCTTCTATTGTTACAGATTGTTTCAAATTTTTCAAACGACCCAAATGGTTGGTGTCCATGTCAAAGCATTCATAAATCTTAGTCACAAATTGGGTCCAAGAAATATACCCTTGATGGGAAGTTTTTCTCCATTGCCACCATTGCCAACGTTCTTGATCTAGATGGAGAACACGATACCGGAGTTTTGCCAAGTCATATGTAATGCCGTATAAAGAGAAATAATGTTCCATTTGGGTTACCCAACTAGTGGGGTCCGAGCCATCAAATTTGGTCATGTCCACTCGCAGAAGGCGTATGTCACGTTGAAAGTGATGGGACTGAAAGGTATGGGAATGGGAGGAAGTTTTGCCTTCATTCTTTGGAGGTGCTTCAGAGAAATGGTCATCAGTAGGGATATTCAGTTTGGTGCAGAGTGATGCAAAGACAGATTCAAGCTAGGTGGTCAGTTCTTGTTTGACTTCCTCCATTGAGGACTGCATGGTTGTATTTATGGTAGCATTGATGGACGAATCGATGGAGGAAACAGTAGCACTGATTTGTTTCACTTCTTTTCGGGTTTCTAGGAAACCAGATTGCATGGTGTTGAAGTGAGCTTCCAGGTCTTGGCTATGGGTATGGGCCATGAGGATGGGTGAACTGAAAAGGGGTGAGTGGGGTCAAAAAAATTTCCGAAAAATGATATGGATGAATGTGATAAGGGCGGAGAGATGAATCCATTGGAATAGGTCTCAAATAA
>ML783875.1:637503-648987 GCA_009831015.1 Picea engelmannii | reverse complement strand
CTGTCATAAAACAGCAGAAAACCATTTTATAACAGCAGAGAAACTTAGTGTCTTAGCTTGGTCAAAGACAGACCAAGAAGACTGTTGATAGTTCCTGGATTTTCTACAACCTTAACAGATGTCCTCCTCATTTTAGTGAAGGATAAATCCAACACAAGGGAGGCTTCCTGGGTGAACCTAGGGGAATTGAGATGGAAAGTGGAAAATGATCGGAAAATGCCCCTATAGGTCAAATTCAAAGAATGGAAAGAGGCTTGAGAGAAGGTCTTATGAGATGGTAATTGGTTGCCAAGGTAGTGTACCTGCAAAACAATGTCAAACCTGCCTGGAACTAGACAATATATGATAATACAAGCCTCAAAATCAGTGGGGATTCAACAAGTAACCTTGCTGTCCCAAATTGCAGCAATATATATATATATATATATCAGCAGTAAAAAGAGTATAAGAGCTGCAAATCATACCATCAAAATCAAGTGCAAGATGTTGGAAATAAAACTAGCAACAAGTAGATAAATTTCCAATGATTAGAGCAAGACTTTGATAGCAATTACAGGCTGTTACTAAGTGTTATCAGCAAGATATGTAACAACCTTATGGCTGTAACAAACTTTTGCTACAACAACAAATTCTAGCCACTAAAATCAACTAGTAAACCACCCAAACAATAGCTATTGACCAGTAGAACAATTACCAAGGCTTACAAGTGAATTTCAACGGTAGAAGAGTGAGTAAAAGAATGAAAGAGGATGAGTTTGCTTGCAGCCCTATTGGCTGTAGCTTAAAGTTTATTACAACAATTAAATCACTTGGCTAATCAAGACGCCCTTAGGGCACAATGTAGCTTAAAGCATGTAAAATCAAATTCCAAACTTAAACAATTTAATCTCCTTAGTGTCACGTTTGCCAATGCATAATATTCAATCTCAATGCAAAAGATTAGTGCATTATCTATTGGGTTATGGAGTCTCTTGTTTATAAGCTAGGGTTTATTACTTATCTAGGGTTGTAAGCCCTTTTATTCCCTAGAGCAAACAAACCTTAACAAGGTAAATCTACAAGGGTGTAAGCCCTTTTACTCCTTGTAGCAACCTTTGCATAATAGCCTTTTTAATGACAACAAAGATAGATTTTGATGGAGGGTGTATGCCCTTATACTCCTCCAAGGGTTTTGACAAATTAGCCTTGGAATCAAGAAGAAAAACATACAATTCCATAAATTTCTTACCTAATCCAAGAGATAGCATGAAAAACCTTTACTTATCAAGAATATTCCACCACAATTTCCAAGAAAGAAGCATCCAAGAGATAGCGCTAGTCTTTTTCCTCCAATAGACAAGTATTCCATCTAAAATGCACTAAAGAAGAGAGATAGAATTGCCCAAGTAGGGCAAAAATTTCAGCCAAGAATGTTATGTAAATCTCAAGTGATGATGATAAAATGAAAGTGAGGTGACCTCTATTTATATGAGGTCACCTAAAACCAATTTGTCCATTTTAAAATGTCAACAACAAATTAGAAAATTCAAATTTACATAAAATAAAGTCCTAATGATGATGGAATAAAGTCCACATGCCCTAAAAGGGTGACGTTGGGATAAAGATGAGACATAGAGCCTCCAAGTGAAGATCGTTTGGCCTCCAAAGGCCATGTGTCATCTCGTCCTGTGTTAGAATGCATGCCATGGGTCTTCCTCCATCAAACCACATCACCTAAACTCCAGAATCATCAAAACCCCACCATAACCCCCATCATCCAAGGTGACATCAAGGGCCGGGGTGTGACATCTTAGGCTTCCGAAAGCCAACGTTTAGGTGCAAGGGGTCTCAATGGTGTCCTCACATGCCGTCCAAGTGCCTCCAAAGGCAATGTTCACCTTCTCAAGCCCTCAATGAGTGGGGGCACATCATCCATCTTGTGGGCTTCAAGCCTCTATGGAGGTCCAAGTGACCTAGTCCTTCCATGAAACTGCTTTCACCAGGCAAGGTCCTACAAAGACAAACAAGTACACCCTCCAAGGGTCCACAAGTCACATCATTCATGCGAAGTAAGCCACATTTAATCAAAGAACCACTCAAACAAGTGCATTAAATTCCCTCTTTTCAAGCTAGACACATGCTCAAAGACCTTATAAACTTTGCCAAATTTAGGTATGGGAGGGGTGTCGTGGTACCCTATTAGGTAGGTCAATCCCCAAGTCAAGGAATGTTTCCAAGGAAAACCCCTTTCTAGGCCATGCAATGAGTATGAGGTGGGTGGGGGGAAAATACTTTCGGGCATGGGGTTCCTGACATATCAAGGGTTCATATTGTCTCATTTATGGGTGCCTTTGTGGAGGGTGTGCCACACCTTTGTTTGCAATGTAACCTTTTTCCAAGCCCTTATTACCATTAATTTATTAGGGTCCGAACATTGAGTACTATGTGCAATGGAAAGTAAAGAGTACCAAAATGCCACTTGAAGTTAGAAACACACAAAGTGCCATATGCAAATGGAAAGTAAGAGACACCACAAAATGCATTTCCCCAGGAAGCGGAATATTTATTAATTATGTATTTTATTTTTGTAGGTCCTTCATTTTTTATGGAAAAATGTTTCATTTCTCTCAGGACTTTAGGGCGAGCATCTAGAAGGGTCATTTATGGATCTTAACAACTCTGGGCCTTTAGCCCCTTCTTCCCATGAAATGATGTACAATCCCTTTTTGGGGTCAATAAGCCTAAAAACCCAAAAGATGTGGAAACAGAGGGGATTAAGTATGGAAAATGGTAATTATGAGCGGGAATGGTGTGATGACCCTTCAAGGAGACCCCCAGTAGCAACCCTCTTTCTGAGGGTGACCCACTTACTAGGAAAACCATGTCAACCACCAAGGTGAAACACGGCAAAAGGTATAAATTCCAAGCAAACGTTTCACAATCAAGAGAGGGCCCTTTGCAACATGTTCAAATGCTTCAATCATTAAAGCGACACTTACCATGATACCAGATTTGTTACCTCATGAAGCAAGACCTGCTGTCTTTTGTGGGCCAAGTTGGTGTGGTGGACGTTGCTCCTGTCAATCAATGGTGATGTGTGGTAAAAGGAGGGGCTATGTCCGCTCATCTAGCTCTCAGCACTCCATGTCTTCAACCTGCGAGCCTCGAGACATCATCTCCTTAGTTACCCCTAGCTTGGGGGGGGGGGTAACACAACCCACTTTTAGGCAATAAATCATACGAGATTCAATCTCTTGCTGGATTAGTCTCTTTGTGGTAACCCTTGCACATCCATAAATTCATCTTTGAACTCAACCAACATCTTTTTATTGTTGCATTCCACTCAGGAATTTGACTAATTTCCTATTGCTTCTCTTTGGTCTTGGATCTAATCATCAACAAAACAAATTTATGACTAGCATTAATAAGTTTCTTTGCTCGTGCTATTGCGATTGGCGTAAAAATTCTCTTTCCCATTTATAGGAATGTACCTATGGTTTCCCATCCTTTACCAACCTATATTCATTTGCCCTCTTCTTGGACATTGCAACTCTATCCCACAAGTAGGGACTTGCAACGATGACTTCACAAATAACCAATGGGACCACGTCACACCAATGACGTAACTAAGATAGCAAACTTGAACTTACATTACTTGCAGACAACTAACTTTGCATCTTTATGTAGCCATCTTATAAGATATAGTTCAAGATGATCTTTAGTGGGAAAACCTAACTTCTTCCTCAATGCCTCTGCAATGAGATTATTATGGTTGCCAGTATTGAAGACACCCTTAACCAACATATTTTTCATTTGCATCATTATATGGTATTATTGTTCTCTCAATTTTGCATCGGGTTTGGGCTATGTCTTCACCATCAAAGAAAGCTTCTCATCCACTTCGTTATCTCCATCCACTTGCTCATCCTCTTTAGCATCAACGAGGAGGAACTTCCTCTCTTTCTCGGGGGTTTTATCCAGATGAAGTTTCCAACATTGGTCTTCACCATGTTTGGGCTTTTTGTAGTGCTTGTAAACTACAATCTACTTTCCTCCCTCTTTTGTTCCTTTTCTCTTCTTTGTGGCATTGGAAATCTTCTTAGAGGCTTGAAGCTTATGTTCATTGTTATATCTAGAGGAGTTGCTAGGTGTACCTTCCTTTGAGGGACCCTTTGACCAATGTGCTTTAGCTTTCACACACCTTCCTTTGGCGTAAGCATCATCTAGTGTGTTGATGTCAAATAAAGCCAACTCTTTCTGAATGTGGCTATGAAAACCTCCAACATACTTTAGCATTGTTGTTTCCACATCTTCAACAATCTGCATCTTGATCAACTATCAATGGAACTTTGTTGTGTACTTTTCTCTCTTTTTTCGTTGTTTTTGACTATAAGGTATTGCCACTTGATTTCCATATCACACACATAATCCATTGGGTAGAATGTCTTCTGCATTAGTATTTGGAACTCTTGCCACTTTGTTATAGGCAACCTCCCTTGTTGATAATGTCTTTGGTTGAAACTCTCCGACCATAGCATCACATCTCCTACCATCTTTAGTTGAGCACCTTTTACCTTATGTAGATCTGAAAATACTTGACTTGAGAAATACACTCCAATTGTCTCAACCGATCATCTAGCTTTCGAGATTAAGTGGAGCATTTCATTTTTTGTTCCCCAATCTATTATGAGATAAAGGTTGATTCCATTGCCTTTTTAGGGAGTCCTATAACTCCCTCTCCATCTTCTTCAGATACTCGAACTAGTGTTTTAAAATTAGTCAGTACGGACTCGGACATGGTCGAGTTGACCCTTGACCGAGTCAACCCAACCCTTTGCTCGGTTCGGAGGACTGGTTTGGTATTGAACTGGTCGAGTCCAAGCATGACTTGGTCGGTTCAATATGAAACATGTCCAACTCGGTGGAGATGGTGAGGGACCCCACCGCGGTGAACTGTTCATAGAAAGGTCAATTTAAGAAAGCAAACCTAAAACCTAAGTCCTAGGAACCTAAACCCTACCATTTTGATATATTCACCCTTACATGGTATATACATGAGAAGACTTTACATATTTTGTCTCTAATGGTTTGGAATATTTAAATTGTATTTTTTTCATTAAAATTTAAATATTGTATGTATTTTTCAGTAAATTGAGTCGTTAAAATCAGATCGATTTGAGTCATGGTGGAGTCCGAGATGACCCTCAACCGATTTTGAGTTTTAAAACATTGACGCGAATGAGCGATGCTTGGCTTTATACATGAGGGAGGCTTCCGGGTTTTGATTGTCTCTGCTTAGACAATCCATGCCATCAGACACCACTAGGATGATCACCCCCTTCTTCTTGATGTTCACATACAGAGGCACCAAGAGGTAGGTAGAGAGCAACTCCACCACCTTAGTTTTCAGATATGTGAGACCTCCGGGATATGTTTGATCTCCACCCATGAGACCCTTGTGACAATGTCGTATCTGTGCTCGAGACAACTCTTTCATTCACAACAACACCCCTCCTTCACAGTCATTTCAATCTCACCAGAGAGTGGCCTCTTCTAGGCAGCATGTTGTATCCAGATCTTTGTGCACTTCTAGATAATCCAGTTCATCAGGATAGTCCTCCATAAGGGTTTTCTTCACTTCAGCCTCAGAATCCAGATGATAGGAGAGATTCTCTGATTGTCAATATAGATTTAGAGGTTAGTAGCTTCCCCTCATTAGCAGGCAACAACTCCTCCAGGGCTTGAACACGTCCTCCAGGCACCTTTAGGATAGACATTTCTTTTAGGTTCCTGAGAGGGCTCCTCTTTTCTCTGAAACTCCCAGCTTTTTGTTTCTTGGAGGATAGATTTTAGATTCTAGGTCTTTGGCCTTAGAGGATATATTTGCTTATATAGGAGCTGCACTCACTCTCCCATAATGTATTGTTTCTGATGTACCTAGCAGTGCCTTTGAGCTATTTTTTATCAGTTGTTGGGCATTAATAAAATTATCTTATCTTTATCTAAATGGTTGTGTTGCTTGAAATGATGACTGTGTCAGATTCACAATTTGTGTAGTAGTTTAGTGGCACTTGCCATGCTCGAGCTTGTCACATTAGATGTTGGATTAAGATAGAGGCAATGCAGGCCCAAAAATGCTGGTGGTAACATACCCGAGGTTGCTATCATACCATTGGAAGATGAACTGACATTTGGTGGTGTTGGCAGAAACAAGCTCATGGTAATTGGTTTTACCAAAGAACTCAAAGTATTGGTCATCTACTGGAGAAGCAACATCTGTGGCTGCCGATCCCTCTGGAGTTTGAATGGATAGAACCTCTTGTTCTACAACATTCTCTCGCGAGGAGAGATCCAAACTCTTTGTTTTCAAGGACCACACAATCATCTTCCCTTGCCATAACTTATTTAGTTTCTAACAACAACCTCCAAGGAGTTTCCATTCCTTACACAAATATTCACCACTTGCATGCTACTGAATTTTGGTATTCACCATCCAACCTCTACACAATCTTATCTTCACAAGAGGAAATGCTATCTTCAAGGGAAATAATTGCATTGATACCAAATCAATCTTTGTCATAATGAAGTTGTGTTGAGTTACACTTGTCAACTCTTTCTAGATCAGGCATATAGGGTCTTGCTATGGAGCAAAACCTGTCAAAGGTGGAAGCACAGAGTTCTCCCTTATCGAAACAAGCTGTAGAAAGGGAAACTAATTACCAACCATACTAACTACATTAAACCTTTATACATCAACAAAAAAAACAGAACATACATTGGGAGATACATGGACAAAGTTATGTAACAAGAGAAAACCATCCAGGGAATAAAAAATCTAGATTTATTATTGCAAAGTAGTTATAGCATGTCTAAGCAGTGACAAAGATAAATCCCCAATCTAGAGGTCTTTGCAGAATTGGTCTACAATTGATTCCTTTGTAAGAGCTTACAAATACATTTACAGTCAAACTAAAACCAATTATGACTTGTCAAACTGCACTGCATTGAATGATTGCTTGTTGTAGTCCCTTGTTGTACTTAGTCACTTGAACCAAAAGAATCATTGGTCCAAAATCCTGAACACTTCAATAGTGCTTGGTGCGACCTTAAATAGGTTACCTTCCAAGAACCAATCACCAATGGTCGAATTGCATGTAATGGTTGTTGACAACCTTGTGCTATGCTTGTTGACAAGTTAGTTCATGGTCTACATGAACAAATGCATTGTCATTGACATTAAAAAATAGTGGGTGGGGTTGTTGATGAGATCTTGCATAGACATTTGGTGGCACCGTCGTTGACAAGTGCCTTGTCAACGAGTGGATCATCAACGCCACCCTCTTCAATGAAAGGTACATTGATGTGTGGCTTTTTGATGGGATTATTTGTCAATGAATTGCTTGTTGGTGATTGGCTTGTCAACCACTGCTTGTCAATAGGTCTCTTGTCGATACTAGGCTTGTCGATCATCCCATTTGTTGATCACCCTTGAGTTGACCTTGCTTGAATCCTTGAAGGTTATGTTAACATCAGATTTGTCTTCACAAATTTGGGTGTTAAGTTCGTGGATAATATACAAGGTGACCTTAACATTATAGAGTTAACCATTTGGCATCGACGGTTCGTGGATAACATATGGGGTCAACTCAACAATATAGAGTTCAACTTTCTGCATTGACCGTTTTTGAGTACCTTGGCCATAGTGGTACATTGTTGCAGATCTTTATAGACCTTGTTTCGGAGTGGCTTTGTATGAGTGTTTGGAGATTATCCARAGAGCATTATTCCGGGAAGACAATAGATGTTGTGCTATTTTTAGTAGGTTTCCAATTCAGGCTTCTAGATATATTTTTAGTGGGTTTTCTMCATGCATTAGATTGACATTYATATTTTGGAGGATACATGGTAGGATGAGGACAATCAGATGGGTACTTTCAGGATCTTGATTCTACTATTTTTAATAGTTTCTATWCTTAGACACTTGATAATTTTCAGMAGAACTTGATAGTTTTGGGGACCTGATACTGAGTTATTCAGATGGGGTACTTTAGGTTTTCAAGATTCACAATCTTGGAAAATTTCTATTTTTAGAAATTAGAACTTTYTWGAAATTTGGAAGTAGATTTGAATAGCCTTTGGAGAGATGGGCATGCGGCTCCATTTTTTAAGTTTAGARATATTTTGGGTCTTTCTCCAAGGCAATMAAACTTGGTTAACTTGAGGTGTAAAAATAGTATTTTTTTAAGTTAAGAGATATTTTGGGTCATTCTCCAAGGCGGCAATCAAACTTGGTTAACTTGAGGTGTAAAAATAGAATTTTTGAGTTTTAAGAGATAATCACATTTTCAGATACCTAATATTGTGTACAACATTGGGGTGAATTTTGGTGGCAATCAAACATTATGGATTTTTGGTCTCAAGATTTTTTAGGATTTGGTCATATTTTTGGAAATCAGGTGTTGTGCATAGCATGGTGTCAAGTTTCAAGCGATTCCGAGAAGTTCTATGTTTGGTCAATTTTACAGGGTTTGGATCATTTTGGAACATTCTAGGAGGTTCTGTGGTGGACTCCACTTGCGGTGGACATACTATTCTAGGAGACCTAGGGTGCACTTAGGGTCTTACATGCATTGGTCAACACTTCATGCATACCTATTTTTGGCTAGGACTTAGGGTGCACCACAAGAGGATCTATCCTTGGTGGTCTCGGGGGCCTAACATGCCCTTTTTTTGACCTAGATAAAATGATGAGATAATATAAGTCTATCAATGTCCAACAAATGATCACAAATAGGTCAATTGGATTGCTAAGTACAATTGTGCGTGTAGGATACAAAGTTGGAGTGCAAATATTGCTCTTATAAAGGCATGGAAAAGAAGATCTAATCTACACTAAATAATTGTGCCTTTCCTTGAGATTGAGTTAGATTTTTATCTTCATATTGCATAGGGATTCCCCCTTGAGGCTAGCAAGCGCTAGCTTGAAGTGCATAGGGATTGTATGAGGTGTCATAGTTGATATTTAGAACTGGACAGTTTTGAGTGTCAATAGGTCCAAACCTAAGTTGCAAGAAATGTGCCCTAGGGGATTGTACCGTGTATTGAAAAGTGGAAATGCATTTGGTATGGCCCTGCATCGCATATCAAGGTCATACAAGAGGCCAGTACAACCTAAAACGTGTTTCAAGGCTGTACCATAGGTCCGTACAACATGTTTCCCAAATGCTTTAGGTGATTTTTATTCATTTTTTGACTAGGTTTGACCAAAACGATAGTAATTATTGGTAATTTTAAATTCTTAAAGTAAAAGTTGACATTTCCTTTATCTTTCCTTGACATTTCCTTCATCTTTCCTTTTTCTATCCATTTCCTTTATCTTTCCTTTTCTATGCTTTTACTCAAATTTTTAACATTACCATTAATTGTTTCAGGATGTTTAAGAGTGGTTCCAACCTCATTGGACCTCATATGGAGAAAGTAGAATGTTATATCCCACTTAGAATTCAATAGACTTAACAATTTTCAGGATTTTGGGATTGGCAGGATTGCACAATTTTCATTGGATTCTATCATGTATGAGTGTATGGGATTGGCATTTAATCAGAAGTGCCAAGCCCTCGATGTAACCTGATGTTGGTGGTGCTGATTGTTGAACTCCTTCTCATGGTTTTAGCAAAAATGTGTTCTTCACTCAAGCCAAAATTATTGATTAGGCATGTTAAGCTTTTTCTAAAATATTTTAAGGCTTGGATTAGGCAATTTCATCAAAATTGGTTGGTGTTGATTGATGTTCCTAGAGGATTGAGGTAGAGGATCCCAATTTAAGCGATGGTGGATCATTGCTTGTCATTTAAATGTTCTTTCTCATTTATTCATAATGCTTTCTTTCAAAGTTTCAATATATATTATAATGTGTTATTTATAAAATAACACACGCACGCACACACACACATATATCCTAGTATTTTTTTTCTTGGTAACATATCTCAAGGAAAACCTCTCAAGCACTTCCCCTCATTCCGAGGATGGTACCCATGGTAAACTCTACATTTTTAAGGGCACAAGGCTAGGCCAACAACTCATTAATAGATCATATACAACTCATCAACAATTGGCTCATAAAGCGAAAACATGTCACAAAGTGGGATTTGAACTTTGGTAGAAAGGGTAACAACTTTTCCTCTCAACCACTTGAGCTACACCCAATTGACAATATATAATAATAATAATAATACTAATAATCATAATAATCATAATAATCTTTTTTTAAGGTCACGGCCAAGCCAGACACCAAATTGGTTTATGAGACCCCCTTGTTTGTGGGACAAGGGACCCCCTTCGCGCAACGATTTGATTGCTAAAGTCTACGGAGGTGTACATACTCTAACCCACTCTGGATTTGAATCTGTGACCTCCCAGGAGGAAACACACGTTACGTTCTTAACCGTTAGACCCACTCATATATATATATATATATGTATCACGTTTCCCTATTTCCAAATTTTTGAGGGTCATGTTTCCAACACGTTTCTGTTTCGGACACTCGTACCTGTTTCCCTGTATTGTGCAACTTAGGTCCAAACACTTCACTGCTTTGAGACTTGGCCATTTTCCCAAAGAAGGTTTAACAGCTTGTTGATGGATCAATCATGGCCTTCCTTTGGATTTGGCACCGTCTTTTGCACACAGGTAAAGAATCCGGCCATAACCTCGTCATCAAACAAAACTTCGGGAGTGAAAGATAGAAGGGTTGAGGATATAGGGATTTTTAGTGGGGGGATTTTTTTTTTCAGAACTGGTTTTTCTCTTTTTTTTTTCTTCCATTTTTATCTACATCGTAGATTGGGTGGGCTCGGATGAGGGTCGGTCAGGATCCGAATTGGCTAGTTTTTTTGGTTCCGTCTTGAATCAATCAGTTTGGGTTGGAATGGACCAACCAGTCCAGAGCCTGCGAGGAGTGAACCAGTTCGGACCAGTTAGTTTCGGTTTAGTTCGGACAGTTCCATTAACACTAGGAATATCAATTATAAAAAAAAACATTATATTCAAATCCAACTTGCAATTAAAAATAGATTGAAGAAAAATGAATCTGGTACCAAAACAAGTGATGGCATGATGCTCCAACTCTGTTTTATGTGAATATCTTTACGAGGCTAAGTACCGAGGCATGGTTATACATGAATGTAGTGATGACCTTAGCCTCCTCAATCACGTCCCTAACAAGGTAACTTTGATGGTATCCTCTTCCATCAAATAATGCAATGTGCAATTTATGGAGTTAAATATTGTGGGGTTTCTGTCCATTAACATTTTTCCATCTGCCACATAATTAGGCACATTATTTGTTATAACCTACACAACATGCTCCACACCTATCTCTCGTATGAACTTGTCCAACAAGTTACAGAACAGTGAAGCATCTGTAACACTAGCAGGTGCATCAACAAATTTAATAAACATTGTCACTGTGGGACAAGAAATTAAGAAATGTATGAGTGTTTTTCC
>ML783875.1:613875-632108 GCA_009831015.1 Picea engelmannii | reverse complement strand
AAGGATGAGTGGAGGTGCTTTCATGGTGTTGGAGGCATTCACTTGATGGGGGGCACATTCCTAGCTTGAGGGCGAACTTGGAGGAGGAGAGGCGCATTGCTTCATGGAGGGTGCACCACATACATGAGAGGATTCATGGAGGAGGGGTGCACTACTTGAAGGGAGTCCTAGTGAGAGGCTAAGGGTGCATCCTTTCTATTGTTTGGTTCTTGCTAGAGGAGGGGCGCAATAATGAGAGGTGCGTACCAAGCCAAGTAGGAGGGCGCACTTTTGTAGAGGGTGCTAATTCGAAGACAATAGGGCAAGGGTTTCACAAAGGTTCAAGTGGGCAAAGGCAAAGGCAAAGGCAAAGGCACAAGGGATGAGCACCAAAGGCTAGCTAAGCAAGAGGGGCGCGCTAAGGCAAAGGGCACCTTGCTTCAAGAGGCTAGCAAGGACATCTTCAAGGGACTCCAAGGCTTCTGAGAAGGGTTTCTATTGTACCAGGTTCACTTGTATATGTTTTCCGTGTTGTACTTTTTGCTTTGAGGCCTTCTATATACATCTACTCCAAACTGGTTTTCCCCATGGGGGTTTTTCCAGGGTTATGTTGACCAAAAACTTATGTGTCATTTTTCATGCATGCTTAGAAGTGTAGATCAACATTTAGAGTTGTAAAGATTGTGAGGAGTGATTTGTGTTTTGAGTATTATTGTATGTACTAATCATTGGTATGAAAACACTTGCAAGGGCACCTCAAAAGAACACTTAACCACAAAAATTATTAGCAGAAAGTTACCTAATTGTTTGCTGTCCTAAAAGACAGCAAATGACAGTTTTGGAAGTTCAAACTTGGAGCTAAAATCTGGTCAAAGACAGATCAGATTTAGCAGCCTGATAGTACCTCGTTTCTTTTCAGTGATCAACAGTTGAGATCTAATTGTAGGATTAAACCACAATTCAAGACCTAATTGTGAGAAGGAAATAATACACTAGCTAATTGCAAAAGAGAGAGAGAGATAAAACTAGAATCAATCTTCACACATAAGAGACTTGGAAACCAACTCTAATCACAAAATATTAATCCTTGATAATGAGTACAATATATAGGACTCTCCACATGAGGAGTAATGCACACTAGGTTGGGATTTCCATGTGCATGTTCAAGTAAAAAAGTAAGTTCTCCCAATAGAAACAATTAACTAAAGTCAAAAGTTGCTAACAAAAAGAAAAGGTCAAAAATATAGGTGCACACTGCAAACTTAGTGAGAACTCTACATGAAGTCAACATGCATTCCATAATAGAAAAAATCTCCTAGAATAAGACTAGAGTCCAAGAATGGAACTAAAGTCCTAACTGAGTGAGAATTTGCTAATTATGGAAAGTCACTAAATAAGTGAAGTGAGTTAACTCCAAGTATTAGATGGGTAATGTGCACTTCCCTAGGAGGTTAATATTCTAACTAAAGTGCGCTCTATATCCATGAAATAGGAAATATCTCCTAAAATTAAGGAAATAGGAATTATCTCCTAAAAAATATGAGTTTGCCTAATGGTGGCTAAAAAATAGGAACTGGCCTAATGGTAGCTAAAAAATAGGAATTTTCCTAATGGTGGTTTATGAGTCCATGGTATTTTCCCATGGTATTACATATAGGAATTCACCGGCTAAAAATAGGCCTACTATAAATAGACATGCTATAAATAGCAGTCCTCTTAAATAGTAGGAAAAATGGAAAAAATGAGTATGTCATTAAGTATGTAGTTGAGCATGTATCCCAACACCGCCCTGAAACACAACCGGGGTGTGCACAATGATGAATCTTGGCAATATGAAGCCATGTTTGGTACTCATGTACAAGTATTGATGCATAACAACTGAACAAAAGTGAGGTAAAGAGGGAAAACTCAATGGGAACAAACCCCCTCCCCCCTCAAAATATGTTGCTAACAAGAAAATAATGCTAACATGTTCAACTGCTAAGCTGATGTATCCCTCACTCCTAGAATGTCCCTCAATGAGACAAACTTTTGTTCGGTGAAAGGCTTTGTGAATATGTTTGCCACTTGCTATGAAGATGGACAGAACTGCATATCAATGACTCCATCCTAAATCTATACTCGAATAAAGTGCATATGAACCTCGATGTGCTTGGTCCGCTGCTTCTAAACTGGGTCTCTACACATCTTGAGAGTACTCTGATTATCGTACCATATAACTATCGGACGATGAAAATGAACTCTCGACTTTGTAAGAAAATGCTGCAACCAAATAGACCGAGTAGTAAGATTCACTGCACCCCTGTACTCTGCCTTTGCTGATGATGAAGCAATTGCTGATTGCTTCTTACTTAACCAACAGATAGGTCTTGATCCAAGGTAGAGGACATATCCTGAAGTGGACTTGTGATCAGTGCTATCCTGTGCCCAAGCTAAGTCTGTGTAACCAACAAGATCCAAGGAATATCCTACTGCATAGTGTATACCAAAACTGGTAGTCCCCTTGACATATCTGAGTATCCTCTTTGCTGCCTTCCAGTGAAGCTCACGAGGCTCCTGCATGTACCTGGAAACTGATCCAACTACATAAAAGATGTCTGGTCGAGAGTGTGCAAGGTCGAGAAGTCTCCCCACCAACTGTTGATATCTAGTACAATAAACCAAAGGTGATGCACCGACATCCTCTAGTCTAACCCCTGACTGAAAGGGTGTTGGAGTTGGCTTGCAATCTGTCATCGAAAGCCTATCAAGTAGATCTCTGACATACTTGGACTGAGACATCTTGATTCTTGAATCATTCTGGCTGATTTCAAGACCAAGAAAGTAATGTAACAATCCCATATATGTCATAGAAAACCTGTCATGCAAAGCGGTGTTCACTGCAACAATGGAGGCGGATGAGCTCCCTGTGATGAGTAAATCATCTACATATAGAACTATCAGTAGAAGCGAATCTGTGTTCCTCATCATATACACATTAGGATATGATCTACATCTAAGAAAATATTTAGAGAGAAGATACGAATCCATTTTAGCATACCATGCCCGAGGTGCTTGCTTAAGTCCGTACAATGTCTTCCTCAACTTGGAAACTAATGATGGATCTTGAACATATCCCTTTGGCTGCTCCATATATATCTCCTCATTAAGATCTCCATGTAAGAATGCATTATTCACATCCATATGGTGTACCTCCCACTTTCTAGCTGCTGCACTAGCTAGAGTTAACCGAATGGAATCAATCTTGGCAACTGGTGCAAAAGTCTCCTCATAGTCAATGCCTTGTACCTATGAGAAACCTTTAGCTACTAACTGAGCATTATACTTTGTAATGTATCCATCAACAACCCTCTTTGTCTTGAAAATCCACTTACATCTAACAAACTTACTGTTGGAAGGTAGAGGAACCAACTCCCATGTATTCTTTCTCAGGGAATTGTACTCCTCTTTCATAGCTTCTTCCCAATGGGGGTTTCCTTTAGCCTCTGTATAAGACTGAGGATCTGATCCAAGTACCATATAACAATAAATAGGTAGCAATGGCTCCATGGTAGTAAAAGCTTGCGAGGGCTCCACAAACTGAGATTTGGTTCTTTGTGGATCGACAGGATCACCCACTAGATCACCTGCTGCCTGAAGAGTCTGTTGTGCCCATCGTGGTCGATGCTTTGGACTTGCAACTTCTTGCTGGTGATCAGAAATATTAGATATATCAAATTCCGAGATCTGATCAGAAATCCGATTAAAAGAAGTCTCATGAAGTTCCATAACTAGTGGCGGTGGAGATGGAGGTGTGGACTACTCCAAAAGTACCTGTGAAGGACCCTCTTCAAACTTAACATTCCTTTGAATGGATAGTGTATATGAAGTAGTATCTAATAATCTGTACCCTTTCACTCCCTCTGGATATCCAACAAAAATACACTCCTTACTCTGAGCTTCCATAGCTTTCCTCCTATCGGAAGAGATCCTAGCCCATGCGTAGGAATCGAAAATTTTGAAGTGAGTGACTTCCGGTTTCTTCCCGCTCCAAGCCTCATATGGAGTGACTCCCTTGACTGATTTATGAGGAATTTTATTCTGAATGTAGGCTGCACAGTTGATAGCTTTAGCCCATAACTTTGGAGGTAGTGCTTTAGCCTACAACATACAATTGGCCATCTCTTTCAATGTCTTGTTCTTTCTCTCCGCTACCCCATTCTGCTGTGGAGTATATGGAACTGTGTGTTGCAACTCTATACCTGATTCTGAACAAAGATGCTCAACATCCTTATTCACATACTCTCCTCCATTGTCTGTATGAAGCTTCTTAATCCTCTTCCCTGTTTGGTTCTCAACTAGATGCTTGAAATCTTTGAGAAACTTAAAGACCTCAGATTTTAATTTGAGAAAGTAGACCCATGTATATTTCGAAAAATCATCAATGAAAGTAAGAACACACTTAGCTTTACTGATCAATGGGTGTGGGAAAGGACCTGTAATGTCACTGTGGACCAATTCTAGAAGTGACGATGCCCTCCATGCTTTACTTGTGTTGAAGTTTTCCTCAGGATGTTTGCCTAGTATGTAGCCCTGACAAACTCCATCTGTGTACTGAATGTGGGGTAATCTATCTACCATTCCACCCATACTAAGCTGATCTAAATATTTAAAATTTAGATGCCCAAACCTCTCATGCCACAACCTAGACTCTTCATTAGCATGTGTTAGAAGAGATACATAATCAGATTTATGAGTGAAGTGAGAGAAGGTGTGCAACCTGGAATGGTGATTAACCTCACCAATGACAATTTTTGAACCATTTGACAAGTTGGAAATAATAATCGAGTCCAGACTGAACTCCACCTTCTTTCATGAACCTGAATGAGTAATTTGATAGAGGGAGAGAAGATTCACTGAAAGCTTCGGAACATGAAGTACATCTTGAAAGCATCCCATGGTCTAGATCAACTCTACCCCTACTGCACACCTCTGCAGGAGAATCATCTCCCATGAAGATCGATTGTCTGGAACAAGTTTCCAAGTACGACAGAAGTCCATCCGATGAGGCCATGTGTTGGGTAGCCCCTCAATCAAGCACCCAAGCATTAGGAGAAGATGAAATTGCAAGTAATGCATGACCATTACCTCTTTCTGATGATGGCTTTTTCCTTGCATTATCTGGAATACAATCTTCGAGGTGATGTTGCTCAAGTGTTTGTGCCATGAGATCTATGGTCTTTTTCATGCAAGAACTCTCAAGATGGAACCCCTTGTTACAATAGGAACACTTTGTCTTCTCCTTCTTGCTTTTTGATGCCTTGGAACTCGAACTCTTATTTGTGGACTTTTGTTTACCTACCTTCTTGTTCTCTTGGTCCTTCTTACCCTTGTTCTTCTTCTTATTCTTCTTTGAACTTCCTTGAGCTGTAAGTGCATGGGGTTTGGAATTCTTAAGTGCCCCTATTTGGATGAACTTTGTTTGCTCATGGATAAGTGACTCCATGAAATCATCTAGGAATGGCATCTTCCATGTAGACCCCATAGCTAACCTAGTAGTATGAAAAGAAGAAGTGTAGACATAATACTCTGGTCCTAGTTTTGTAGAATTGAAAAGAATAATTGTTCATCTTTCTTATCAATTCCACAAGCCTTAACATGAGAAATCAAAGTTTTAAACTTACAGAAGTAGTCTTGTAGGGTCTCGAAATCTCTTGGATTCAATGCATGTAGATCATTCTCCAACTGATGACCTCTTAGATTGTCTTTCTTTCCTAGCAAATCCTTCAACTTTGTTCAAACATCGTTAGGAGTCTTGCAAGTATTGACATGAAAGAGGAGATCTTGAGAGATGCTCAAGCACAATATCCGGTAGGATTTATCCATTCTGTTGAAGTATTTTGATTTCTCTATGGTTGAAATAGGCTCTACCTCAGTCCCTATGGTGATCCTATACAAACCCTTTCTTCGAAGTAGAAGCTCTATCTTGGGATTCCACTCAAAGTAGTTGAAGGGTTTCAAGATCACTGAAGAAGATGGTTGATCCATAGTTCTCTATGGGCTGTCCAATTTGATCTATAAACCTGCAATAAAAGTGAATACTCCCGCACAATAATGACTCTGATACCATGTAGGATTAATTCACAATCCAAGACCTAATTGTGAGAATGAAATACTACATTAGCTAATTGCAAAAGAGAGAGAGAGGAGAGAGAAAAATAGAATCAATCTTCACACATAAGAGACTTAAAAACCAACTCTAATCACAAAATATTAATCCTTACTAATGAGTACAATATATGGGACTCTCCACATGAGGAGTAATGCACACTAGGTTGGGATTTCCATGTGCATGCTCAAGTAAAAAAGTAACTTCTCCCAAAAGAAACAATTAACTAAAGTCAAAAGTTGCTAATAATAAGAAGAGGTAAAAAATATAGGTGTGAACTTAGTGAGAACTCTACATGAAGTCAACGTGCATTCCATAATAGAAAAAATCTCCTCGAATAAGATTAGAGTCCAAGAATGGAACTAAAGTCGTAACTGAGTGAGAATTTGATAATTATTGAAAGTCACTAAATAAGTGAATTGAATTAACTCTAAGTATTAGATGGGTAATGCACACTTCCCTAGGAGGCTAATATTCTTACTGAAGTGCGCTCTATAGCCATGAAATATGAAATATCTCCTAAAATTAAGGAAATAGGAATTATCTCCTAAAAATAGGAATTTGTCTAATGATGGCTAAAAAATAGGAACTGGCCTAATGGTAGCTAAAAAGTAGGAATTTTCCTAATGGTGGTTTATGAGCCCATGGTTTTGGACACCCATGGTATTTTCCCATGGTATAACATATAGGAATTCATCGGCTAAAAATAGACCTGCTATAAGTAGACATGCTATAAATAGAAGTCCTCCTAAATAGTAGGAAAAATGGAAAAAACAAGTATGTCACTAAGTAAATAGTTGAGCATGTACCCCAACATTAATCTCATGTTCACTTCAGATCTAACGACTAGGAATTAATTTAATTACTAATGCCAAATACTTAGGCATTTAATTAAATTAAACTCACTTTATTAGAAAAGTACATTCACTTACATAAAGTGAATCTCCTAAGATTTTGAGAGGCATTTAGGATGACTCCCACGTGTTGACACAAATCCACGTGGAAGTACCTGTCCGATGCTCTACCCAAAACATCAACACTCCCTCTTAGCGAATAAGGTACTTATACCACCTGAAGGTGGCTCTATCTTCGCTATCAAATCTGCTACCATGCATGCTCTCTAATCCACCTGATTGACAACTCCCTTTGACACGAAAGCTATCTCTGCCATCTCGCTTGGACATGTTTGCGAAGACTTCCCTTTGATCATGCTCCTAGAAGCCTCCTGCTCCTGAGCATCCTACATGGTCATCTCGTACCATGACTGCTTCTTGACAAACTTGGAAGGTTGCTCCTTCCCACTTGAACCTGAAGGTTGACTCCCTCTGAGTTGCTCAACCTTCGGAGCCACCTGCTCCTTGTTCTTTGCCATTGTGTTGCTTGCCATAACTCGCACAGGCTGTCCCTTTAGCCTATACAAGTTGCTCTCTCTAACTCCGAGAACAACTGCTGTGTCTGAGCTAGATCCCCTGGGCTTGATCAACACTTGTCCATCCTTGAACGATACGTCAAATCCCTTCTTCTTAATCACTGAGACTGAGAGCACAATCCTCCTAAGTTCTGGCACCCACATCACATTCGTCACTCTCAACATGCCTCCCGACTCTATCTGGAATGACACTATCCCAGATTCCTTCACTGCATGCTTGGTCCCCATACCAAGTTCCACATGCACGTATGAGTTAGACTTTGTGAAGCTCTTGAACAACTCCCGTGCTCCTGTCATATGACATGTAGCCCCACTATCTAGTAGCCATGCACTAATTGATATGGTGCCCATGGAAGTCTGTGAAACAATTAAGAGCTGTGTCTGTTCAAACTTCTTGGTCAACTCATCCACTTGAGCCCTAGTCGACGCAACTACATCTGGTTGCGTCCTATTTCTGCCCTTCTTTCGTTCTGGACATTGTGAAGCATAGTGTCCCTTCTTATGACAATGAAAACACTTGACCTTACTTAGGTCCTTCCTTGTGCCAGCGCGTGAAGATGAATCTCCACCTTTGTTCATCCTGACCTTCCCCTTGCCCTTCGTTACCTGACTGGAAAGTGCAAGATTCTCCACCTCACCATCCTCCTGCAGGCCTCCCAGAGCCTCTCGACGAGTCTCCTCTTGGATACAATCATCCCACAATCGCTCGAGTTCTAGAAGCTTCTCTTGAGCACAAATGCCTTCGATGAATGAAGTCCAAGGCTTGGTGAAACCATTTAAGGCCACCCTCACTAACTCCACATCTGTCACTATCTCGCCGATTGCTCCCAGCTGACCACGAACCTAAGTGATCCTGGTGAGATAACTGGTCACTGAATGAGTCTTGGACATCTTGGTGTTCTTGAGTCGGTCCCTCAATACCTTCTTTTGGTTCTCGTTCTTACTTTGAAATAGATTCGTCAGAGTCGAGAGCATCGCATGGGATGACTTTTTCCTCAGACAGATGAAGAATAAGATGATCCCTTGTCGAATCTAAGATCATCCACATTGCCTTGGCCTCACTTGCCTCATGCTTGGCCAACAATGCAAGATCTGTCGGCACGGTCACTATGGTCTCTGCATGACTCCACAGTCCTTCCTCCCTCAGGAGAAACATGATCCGCGCTTTACACGAAAGAAAGTTAGATGCACCCTCCAACCAGTCCTCATACCTCAACCCAACTGTTGCCATCTTTGAAAAACACAGAAAGATGTGCCTAGTCCCTTAGGCACGAAAACCAAAGAATTTATTGGCTGCCCGAGACCCTGCCCTGGACCCGCTGCTTGGTTCTTGCTTCCTGCTGCCCGAATGTGCTTCCTAGTGCCCAAACTTGTTTCCCGGTGCTTGGACCCCTGCCCGAACCTACCCGGGACTGTCCGCAACCTTCTGTTGTTGCTTGATGACTTTTGTAGCTACCTTAGTCCTTTCTGGGTTTCTCGATAGCTCTGCCTGGCGGTTGTCTTGGCTTGTTGGAAGCCCTACTGGCCTTGCTGGTCGACTGTCTAGCTGGCCTGGGATGGTTCGTGACTGTTTTGGTCGACGACTAGCTGTACGACTCTAGTCTCCTCGTTGGCTGGTGGCTGTGCTGCAAATTCCAACGACCATTCAGCCGTCAAAATTCTCTGCCAGTCCACGCGGTCCGCCTAGCCTTTCCTCTGGCTGTCGACGACTGTACCTGTGAGCTGCAACGTCCACACAGTTGTCCGTACACCTGCACTGGTTCTCTGCTGTTGCAGTCACGGTCTCAGCTGCTCCTCCGCTGCTTGCTCTAACTCCCGACTGTACCGCGCATAGCCTCTACTCAGTTCGTGGGTCCTTGCTGCTACCCATTCCGCGATTGTCTCAACAACTCGATCTCACCTCAACCACCCATGATTTCTGTCCACCCTCCACTTAGCCTCCTCGAACTTTTTTCAACAGATCCGCCCAACAATTCCCTCAACCACGATCTCTGCAAGCTAATTACTCAGTTGTACGCACGCTACGCTGTACGGTGGCTGTATGATTCACCTAGATTGTACTTTCAATTTTTTTCTTTTTCTTATATCTTTCTCTCGTTATATGGGCGCTGCTTTTGCACTCCCACATTGTACACACACTGGATGTATCCTTTAGTCCCATTGACCTACTTTTATGATCATTTGTTGGACATTGATAAAATTATTTTATCGTATCTTACTTCCGAACAGCCCAAACTTCCCAGAAATTCGAGTAAAGATACCAAACCAAAGGAATAAGTTTCAGCGCTTGTAGGGCAACTTATCAGCCAATAACTAGATCTGAAAATACTCTTTTACTGCAGTAATAACAACAGTATGACAGCAGTAAAACCAGCCCTTAAATTCTTCACTTAGATGTCAAATCACTTTACAATTGTCCTTTTATTTATGCCAAATCAGCAGTTGTCCTTTTACTTATGTCAAATCAGCAAGACATATATGGCTGTAAATGACAATGCATAAAGAACATATATAGCTGAAAATCAAATTTGCAAATTGTACAAGTTTTGGACAGCTGGAAGGTTCATTAATATGCTCAAGATGAAGTACATGTACATACCATAGCCTTCTCACAAGGATAGGACAAATCCTCCTAGCTCTACCCTAGCTAGGGCAAATCAACAAAACCCTAGCTAGGGCAAATCAACATAACCCTAGCAACCAAGAAGATCCAATGTGTAAGAATCACAGCAACACATCCTCCAAGGCAAGATGTCGTCTCCTTTTCTTTTTCACAATTCCACCCTAGTGTTTTATCACAAAACTCTAGTCTCCAATTTCCAAGGGGTAAACCTAACCCTAGACCTCCAAGACCAAAAAACCCTAGCGACTCAAGAGAGAGAGAGAGAGAGATCAAGCACATGTGAAGACTCTAGAGAGAGAGAGAGGCTAGTGCGCACTCTTCTCTAGGTCACATCTCATAACAAGAGTGAATACAAGTGAGTGGATGAACATCTATGAATGGAAACTCTCTCCCTCCTAGATTTATATGAGAGGTAAGAAAGGCCAACAATACAATGTGGGACTTTGCCCTTACAAGAAACCTACAATGAGCACTTGTAGGCCAACGCATGTGTGACATTATACTCTAAATGTGTCATCCTCCAAGGTGATGTCGTGCAAAATAATGGATCCAAAGTGATGTAACTATGCAAGGCAAGTCCACATCCTTCCATCACAAACCTCAATGGACATGATCGATCCTCCTAAGCAATGTGCTCCACTAGGTTAGATGCCCCTATACGAATACTATTGAAGTTCCAGGTGTCCTCGAGCCATCTCCAATTCTCCGAACATGAATCCAAGCTTCCACATGCCAAATAGGCCATGATGCCCTCCTCCAAGCTGCACAATGCTGCTCATCCCATGTAGGGCTCTCTCCAAGCAAGTGGATCCTCCATGGGGCCCCAATGAAGGGCATCCACCAAATTGTCAAGAGAACTCAAACGCCTAAGAGAAGAACACTAAACCAACAACCATCCGAAGTCAAGCATCTACTGAGCAAGCTCTCTCAATTCTGCAAATCGATCAAGGATGATCTCTCGTGTGTTAATCCATCTCAGATCATCTAGGGGCTAAACATACACCAATGCACCCCAAGCATGGTGTAAACACTTTCAGAGTAGCCCTAAAAGTTAACACAACTCCCCCTTGTAGTAATATCTTGAGCAATAATCAAATCCCCACAAAAGTTGGTTTTTCCATTTGGGTTTCCAAGGTAAAAGAATATTTATTGTCTATGGTGCATTGAATTTCTCTGTGGTTGTTATGATTGGTTTTGCTTTGTTATATCAATAATAATTACATGCTACAACACTTGCCATTCACTAGTTAATGCCCATATGATTATGCCATAGATTAATTGTCTATTTGTTGAGTTGTTGTGGGTATTCGTGTTGAGATTTGGGTACCTTGGAAAGTGCCCTCCTTGTGGATGTGGGTCTCTAACCACAAGGGGGAAATATTTGACCCATTGTGCCTTATACTTTATGTCTAATTTTACTTCGACATTTTGTCAAAAGGGTGAAATTTTTCACTTGAGTGAATAGTGTCACTTAAGTGAATAGTGTATTAATTCACTTTGTGGGTGAATTGATGGACATAAAGAGAAATAAGGAAACTAAGCCAAAGTGGGTTTTGAGTTGAGATACCTTTTGGATGATCTCAACCTTTGATTAAAAATTGGATGGGATGATCTCATCCATCCATTTCTAGGTTTCCTTATGAATTTCTATAAAGAGGGTGCATAGGGCAAAGAGAGGTATTATTCACTTGTATGTTCACCAAGAGAGTTTGGAGAAGGGCAAGAGGATGGGAATGGAAGCACTGGGAGAGGAGAGTTTGGGTGCCTGCATTCATGGAGGGCTCATGGAGGCTTAGGGCCCATATTATTTGTGGTGATCACACTTGCTTGGAGGAGGGCGCACAGCTAGCAGGGAGCATCTATACTTGGAGGAAGTCAGATCTGATTGTTTCAGTGAAGAGACAACATACAAGAGCAAATTTCTGTGGTGGGGTTTCTTCATTGGGTCAAAGAGGAAGGAGGACGCTTCACTTCAGTGGACAAAGCAACAAAGGGAGAGGGTGCACTAAGCTTGGGCACATATCTCATTGGATCCTTTGGAAAGGCTCAAGAGGAGCTTGCTATGCATACAGGTTCCTTTGTATTGTATTACTTGTTGTATCTCATGCTTTAGATAATCATTATATATACTTTCATTACAAACTAGTTTTCCTCGGGGGGGTTTTATCCAGGGTCATGTTGACCAAAAATACTTGTGTTCATTCCATGCATGCTTAGAGTTTAGATCAGCTTGTTAGAGTTGTAAAGATCATGAGGAGTGTTATTTGTTTTGAGTATATTGCATGTGCTAACATTGGGGTATGAAAACACTTGCAAGGGCACCTCAAAAAGACATTTAACCACCAAAATTATCAGTAGAAAGTTACTAAACAGGTTGCTGTCCTAAAAAGACAGCAAAAGACAGTTTTGAGACTGTGAATTTAGAGCCAAAATAAAGGTCAAGGACAGACCTGTTTTGGCAGCCTGATAGTACCTCAGATTTTCTACAATTCGCTACCCCATTTGTAGTTGCTTTGATCATTGGTCTTGCATTCTACAACATTTTATCTTTAATTAATTAATTGGCTAGAGTCTATGTTGAACTCTGTGCATTGTGGCACAAATTCTCCTTTAGTTAATTCTCTCGTGTGCATTTGTATTGGGTAACCATAGTTTGCATCACTCTTGTCAATTGAGGGAATTGATTGTTTGGCATTCACCTATGGTTGTTCCCTGTAATGTTCCTAACTTGGGTAGTCTAGGAAATACTGCTAATGTGTGTGTAGGATTAATTGTTTACATCATATAAATGATCATACAAATAACAAATGCGATAAAGCACTGCAAAGTTGATATTATGATATCTTTGCGGAGTACAAATGCCGAATGCGACTGAATAAAATGAATCACTTGGCTATATCAAAAGACAAAAGGATCTTAGCCGGAATACAATAAGCAAACTAAAGGATAATACCCGTTGGTAAATGAGCACTGCGGGGTCAAAGGATGAGTTGGAACTATGGCAGCTCACATGGTAACTGCTGAAAGTCTGGAAAGTTTGCCCTGGTGGCTATACCTCTCGGAAAGGCCTGGTAACTGTCCCATTTGGTGCGCCCTGCTCTAATTCTCAGTCCTGGTGACTGACCGACCCCTGTGCTGGTGTGTCTGGATCCCCCTGGGGGAATGCGTCCTTCCCTCTCTGGAAAACTGTGCCCTAGTGATTCCACCATCGGAATCGGCTGAGAAGTATCTCAAAATGATTGCCTTGACCTACTCGGAAATGGGTCGGACGGGTTTCCCCGAATTTGATCTGATGCTCGTTCGGGAACTCCGAATGTGTCCGCCAAAAGTGTCGCACTTCCAAGTCTGGAAAATGCGCCCCATATGATTCCTTCGTCGGAATCTGACAAGGAACCAAACAAAAGATGCGCCTTGCCTTCCTCTCAACTGGGTCAGAGGGGAATCTCTGAACTCTCCTTGGATGGGACAAGTCGATCCACTGAACCTCCTCAGAAGCTGCGCCCTCACCATGGATAAGTGCACCCTTGCTGCTGGACCTTGTGTAACCACTGCTGAAGAATGATGGAAGATCTGTGTGATCTTCTTGGTGACTAGGGTGTCTCTCTCAACACTGAAATCAGCCAACTGGTGTCTTCCTCCTGGAATCCACTGAACTATCTCTCCTCAATGACAAGTCATAATCTGCATAATAATGAATTAGGTCGCTGGCCCTTCTCTTATAGCTTTCCTAAACCCTAATTCACTGCTGACTTCTAATTTTAGCTCGTCTGTTCTATTTTTAGCTCATAATGACTTAAAAGTGCTTTTAACCACTTTTAGCTCAATGTCACTTTCCGAACATAACACCTTTGACTGGAGTGACCTCTAGTAACCTTGTTTACCCCTTTTCTAGCCCTGGCTATAGTCTAACGGGGCGGTTTAGACTATTAAGCCTCCTCTCTGGAGCTCCTATTTGGAAAGGGACATTACAGTCCTCCCTTCCCGAAATTGCTTGTCCTCAAGCAATACCAATCTAGGGTGTTGCAACACCTGCTTGCTCTCCGAAGTAGCATCCTCTACTGGAAGCCCTCTCCATCTGATCAAACACTCTTTGATGACCATGCTCCTCAGTTTTCGCTCCCGGAACTCCAAAACCTCATCTGAAACCAACTCCAACTGTCCCTCCTCATCCAAAGGGGGAAGCTCCTTTGATGTGCCAATGAATTGTCCCACTTCCTTTTTGAGGCAAGATACGTGGAACACATTATGAATCTTGCTCCCCTCTGGAAGCTCTAGCTCATAAGCAACCTCACCTACTCGGCGCATGATCCTGTAAGGCCCATAAAATTTGGGCTTGAGCTTCTCGGCCCCACTCTTCTTCAGAGATGATTGTCTGTAAGGTTGGAATCTCAAGAAAACCAAATCCCCAACCTCAAAGCTGCGCTCTATCCCGTGCCTGTCCGCACTCATCTTCTGTCGGTTTTGTGCCATCTGCAGGTTCTTTTTCAACAATTTGAGAATCTCCCGACTCTCTATGATCCAATCCTTGGCCTTGGGAGCTCTGCTCTCCCCGAAGACCAAGTCTACCAAAGTGGGAGCATCATATCTATACAATTCTCGGAAGGGTGTCATACCAATGGACATGTGGAAAGTGGTGTTGTAGCAATGCTCTTTTAAATGAAGCCACTTTACCCATGTTCTCTGCTGTCCACCTACACAGTTCCTCAAATATCCTTCAACCCACTTGTTGACAATCTCGATCTGCCCATCTGTCTGAGGGTGATAGCTGGTGCTGGGTGTCAGCTCTGTCCCCACCAACCGAAACAAATCTCTCCAGAATGTCCCCATGAACCGACTGTCCCTGTCATTGACGATGTTCCTTGGCAACCCATGAAGTCTGACGATCTCCCTGAAGAATAGCTCGGCTACCTGAATTGCGCTATACTTTGTCAGTATGGCATAGAAGTGAGCAAACTTGGTCAATCTGTCGACCACTACATAGATAAAGTCCTTACCTTGGACCTTGGGTAGGCCTGTGATGAAGTCCATCGATATACTCTCCCATTTTTTCTCTGGAATGGGGAGTGAATGAAGTAGCCCTGCTGGAAGAGCATGCTCTGACTTGTTCTGCTGGCAAGTCACACACTCACTGACGTCCCTCATAACGTCCTGTTTGAGGCCCTTCCATGAGAACCTCTCCCTGATCTGTCTGTAGGTTTTGAAAAACCCCTGATGGCCTACTAGTGGTGAATCATGAACTGCTGTGAGGATCTTCTTCTCGAGCTCCGAATCTGGCACCAAGTAGACTCTGTCCTTGTAGAATATGACATCGTCAATGACCCTATACATGTCATCCTGTATCTGCCCATCCATAACCTCACAAGTGAACTTGTTCTTGGAATATTCCACTAATAAGTGGGATTTCCAATCTGCTGAAATCTCCATCAAAGAACATGCCGCAGGTCTCCTCGATAGTGCATCGACCACAATGCTCTTCTTCCCCTTGACATACTCTATGTCGAAGTCGAATGCCTATACCTTCGTCACCCATTTCTGCTGGCGCTCACTGAGGTCCTTTTGCTCAAGGAAATACTTCAAGCTGTTGTGATATGTCTTGACCACGAATTTGCTACCCACCAAATATTGCCTGAATTTGGTCAAGGCATGCATGATTGCCAGCATTTCCTTGTCATAAATGGAGTACAACCTCTCAGGCTAACTGAGCTTCCTGCCCTCGAATACAATGGGGTGTCCTCCCTGCATCAAAACTACCCCGATACCCTCGCCGGATGCGTCACACTCTAGTACAAATGGCAAGGTGAAGTTTGGTAATGCCGGCACTGGACAAGTGCCCATGACTTCCTTCATGTGATCAAAGGATTTCCGTGACTCCTCGGTCCATATGAAAGCCCCATGCTTGGTAAGATCCGTCAGCGGTGCTCCAAGCTGAGAAAAACCCCGCACGAACCGTCTGTAATAGCTGCACAACCTGAATAAATTCCTCAACTCTGTCACGTTCCTGGGCATTGGCAAATCCAGAATGACCCTGATCTTCTCTTGGTGCACCTGTACCCCCTGTGCACTGATGATGTGGCCCAAGTAAAGCAACTCTGTCATACCGAACTCACACTTGGACTCTTTGTCATATAATGACTGTGCCTCCATGATGCTCAATACCTCATCCAGGTGTCTCATGTGCTCCTGCCCTGTCTTGCTGTAGACCAAGATGTCATCGAAGAAAACCAAGACTGATTTCCTCAATTGATCTCTGAATATGTGGTTCATGCAAGATTGGAATGTGGCGGGTGCATTGGTTAGCCCAAATGGCATAACCAGGAACTCGAAATGTCCAAATTGACATCGAAATGTCATCTTCTCTATGTCCTGCTCTCGGATGCTGATCTGATGATACCCAGAGCGTAGATCAATCTTTGAGAAGAAAATTGCCCCATGCAGTTCATCCATTAATTCGTCAATGCGCGGGATAGGATACCGGTTCTTGATGGTTTTCTTGTTCAAGGCCCGATAATCAATGCACATCCTCATGGTGCCATCCTTGTTCAGAACTAAGACAATTGAAGAGGCGAATGGGATGTTGCTCGGTCTGATGTGTCCCATCGCTAGAAATTCCTTGATTGCCTTCTCTATCTCATCCTTGAACCTCCTAGGATGACGATAGGGGGGTGTGATCATAGGTTTTCCACCCTCCTCCAACTCAATGGTGTGCTCAAACCCCTTGTTAGGTGGTCTCCCTGGTGGAATCGACCCAAAAACCTGCTGATGTCGTCCCAACAAATTCTTGATCTCTGTATGATATTGTTGTCGGCCCTCTGAATCCTTCCGCGTAGTGATCAAGCACTCTGCGGCATATGCTACCTCCCCATGCCTGAAGATCCTCTCCATCCTCTTGGCTGAAATTGTCCTGGTGCTCTTGTCGACATACCTCTCAGAGCAACCTTCTTCTCGTCACGGTCTCTGAACCCCATCTCCAAGGTTTGGTAATTGGTGGTGATTTTTCCCAAGGTAATCATCCACTAAACTCCCAACACCCCATCTGTGTCAGATAGGTCAACCACATAAAATGTGTCTCTCACTGTGTAGTTGCCTAAATTTATCTCCAAGTCTGGAACTCTGTCTAGACATTCCACTGTGTGGCCATCTGCTACTGCAACATCAAACCCCTCAAACTCCTCTGTCTGAAGTGCCCGTCTCGATACCAGTGAAGCGTCAATGAAGTTGTGGGTGGCCCCACCATCTATCAGGGCGATTTCCCGTTGCCCCTGAATAGTCCCTTTGATCCAGAGGGTATCATACCTGGGAACACCAAAAAGGGTTGCTATGACTCCTCCCTTTGTTGGTTTTCGTCTGTTAGCCTGCTCAGGCGGTTGTGGAACTACCAGAGGGTGGGCTCCTGCCGGTGTCGGTGGTCTATGGGGAGGCTGCTCCTCTGCCTGTTCTGACTCCTCCTCTGAGCTAGTGGATCCACTGTCTTTCTCCTCCTCCTTATTGTCCACAATGTCTGCTGCCACCTCAATATAATGAATCTCTCCCTTACCCATGCACCTGTGGCCTGGGACCCAAGGGTCTCTGCAGTTGAAGCAAAGCTTCTTCCTCATAAGCTCCCGCCTCGTCTCATCATCCAACTTCTCCTTGCCCTTCCATTCTCTCTGGAATGGTTTCCTGTCTCGATCCTTCTGGGGTATGAAAGGTTTGGAAAAGGGTTTAGCCTTTGGCACTGAGTCTGCCAAATCTCGAGTGCGTAGGATTGCATCCTGTAAGGTGGGTGGCCTATATGCCTTCACCCATCCTCTCAAAGGCTCTGTGAGCCCCTCTGTGAATAACATGATTAGCCTGGGCTTTGATATATCTGTCACTGCCATGGCTACCCGCTGAAACTCCGTGATGAACGCCTCTGTTGCATGGATGATTTTAGGGCTAAATTTCGCTCATGGGCTAATTTTCCATGGTTTTTCAAAAAACGAGATTCGCTATTTTAAAAATGATTCGCCCAAATTCTATAGGATAAAATTATTTTACCTTAAAAATCGCCAAAAATTTATAAAAACTATATAAAA
>ML783875.1:593654-610367 GCA_009831015.1 Picea engelmannii | reverse complement strand
CTCAATTTGGGTGGATGCTTGACCTTGGTTAGAGTGTTGGCATGGAGCCCTTGCCCAAGAGGTTGTTACCTTGATCGACATGATGACTAACCCATTGGGTGCACACAATGAGGAGATGGTTCCTCAACTAGGAGAGATACCTACCTAGGATGAGGAGCATTGGGCACTTGGAGGAGGGCACTTAACCCTTGGAGCTTGGGACCATGTGATATTTACCTTGGAGATTGGACACTTGATTTGAGGATGCTTGGGTTGAAGAGTATACTTCATGGAGGTTTGTGATGGACCCACACACATGTTGAGGAGGAGCATTGGACCTTAATGGCCACATTGGCATACATGAGAGTAGCAATGGGCACATGTGAGGACATGTGGTACACAGTTAGAGGAGTGCCTTGCATGAGGATACTTGGACAACGAACCACGGAAGAGAGAGCATTGGACTAATAGGTTGTTGGAGAGAGCACCATCTCGGCGAAGGGGTGTTGATCCCAAGGAGGATCATGCTTAGAGAGTGTTTCACTTTGGGGGTTGGATAAACCCTAGTTCGACACATGTACATCCTTGTATTGTAGAGCGATCCATGTGGGGTTGTCTTGTTGGTTACTTATATGGACACGTGTCCTTATTTTATGTTAGTCTCGCTCACACACTTGTATATATATAAGGGAGGAGTGAACTTTTGTATTCATTATCATCATTGTACTCTTCTTTGTACTTGTCTTGAAGACATTAGGGTTCATGAGGAAACCCTAGGAGAAGATATGAAGTCTTGTAGCGATCAAGATGCTAGGGTTCATGAGGAAAATTTAGGAGAAGACAAGGAGAGAAAGAGAGACATCTTGGGCGTTCTTAGAGAGATGGCCCTTGTGGCTCTTGTTGTAGCACTTAAGCTTCTACCATAGTAGAAAAGATGGTTTTGGAGCCTTGTTCTTTCGGGATGTAAGGTTAGGGAAAGATCATGGGGAGATGAGCTTGATTGATGCCTTGCTTGGAAGAAGACTTGGTTCTTGTATTCTTGATGTTCCATGGAAGTCTTGGTGCTTGTGTTAATGCAAGAGTTGAAAACTTAGGGTTTAAGGACTCAAACCCTAGGATGGACATTTAAACATGGAGATTAGTGCTAGAGCTGTCTTGCCATGTACTTGTGTGATGCAACATGGCTAGGTTTTGGAATCGCTAAGGAAGACAATTCTGCTAGTGTGGAGAGCTTGTGTTATACAAGCTTGTTGAAGCCAAGGAGAACTTGTCAGTGTTGATACTTGTTGTGGATTTTTGGTGGTGGCTAGGGTTTTCATGGTTTCCCTAGCTAGTGTTTTGGAGAGCTTGAAGATTGTACCATCTTGTGATGAGCTGTGATTACGTACATGTACTTCATTTTATATATATATATATATATATATATATATGAAGTTTCCAGCTGTTCAAAATTGTGTAATTCCAGAAGACGAGAGCAGATTTACTGCTGTAAATCTGATGTAAATAAAGTGATTTCGGATCTGGTATATGCTTGGAAAAATGTGCCTTAAGTGCTGAAACTTTTTGGCATATGTTTGGTATTTTTTCTCGGGCTGCCAAGTGTATTGGGTTGAAGTGATGTGAAATATTGTCCGCTGTTTGTTGCTGTAAATTAATATTTCAAATCCACTAAAGTTCACAGGAATTAGATCCAGGAAACCTTTGGTGTAAGATGGAATTTCTGAATTTGCAATAAAAGTCATAATGCAGAAATTTCTACAGTAGTATAATGAAGCACAGCCCACACCTAGACATAAATTTCCACAATAATAAGTGTTGTATTGTTAATAAGAATAGAAAAAAGATGGTTTCTATGGGTGTGGAAGAATGGGGCTTATTCCAACTGATAGAAATTGATATTTCAGGATTGGTTCAGTAGAAAGATGGCTGTAATTTCATAAAAAACTCAGTGACAATTCCTAGGCTAGAGAGGTGTTAGGTGAGACAGATTGCGAGAAATGAAGACCTAGAAAATGTTGCTGCCGAAACAAGTCCAAATTAACAAAGAAGAGAAGGCAAACGATATGTATACTATCATTATTTGCTGTAATTCATAAGAAGAATGTAATGTCCCCACTTTGGGACATCATCACAGTGCAGAGAGTTATGATGACTAGAGTAGCCAGATGGAGGTTATAGCGAGTACAGGGGTTATTGAGAGGCATTGTGGGGTCCAACTTGCATTGCTCATCATATTCCATCATTATGAGCCATTCCGCACAGGTTGGCTTTGGTTCCGTTGCATTCCGACGATTTCCATGATTTTGACTATTTTGAGCTCTAAATCAATGAAATTCACTAAAGAGGTCATTTTGGGCACATTATTTGGAGGAACCTCTCAGTGTAATAGCTCATTGGAATCGGGAGGAGCAACACTATAGGATGGGATGGCTAGAAGTGACTTTCAGTGGCTAGGGAAGCCACAAGGAGAGATAAGAAGCTTTTCATAGGTAAAAAGGTTAATTAATTAATTAAAGTGATTTAATTAATTAATTAAATATTAATAAAATGAAAGTCACTTTGGAGGGACAAGGTGAGCCAAAAGTATAAAGGAAAGGCAAGGGCCTCTTCTCATTCATTCATGTATGTTTATCTTTTGATATCTGGCTTTTAGCCAGTGAGCCCAACATTGGGGGTTTTGAGGGTTTTGACATAACAAACCCTAGAGGACGATTCGGTGGTGAAAAATTCCACCTAGCTTGTCCCAAGCTTGGTCTCGGAGATGCAATACTCTCCCACACCATTCTAGTTCCAGATCTACTCAATTGCAGGGGGATTCTACATCAGTTGCACGTGCAGATAGAGAGAGGGCGCACTAGTTGAGGGTTTCCAGCAAGAGGGGCGCACCATCCTTGGATAGAAATTTGTTGTAGGAGATTGGCAGGGTTTTTGGAGATTCCATCACTTGGGTTCTTCTTGTAGGGTTTTCACCATCATTCCTAGTGCTTTCTGAGAGAGTTTCATGGTTCAGATTATTTCTTAGAGCAGTGGGACAAATTGAAGAGGAGGGCGTTTTTGAGATTCAGATCTAGTCAGTTTGGAGGAGTTACACTTCAGATCTGACCCTGAGACTTCACCTAGTGACTTGCAGTGTCCCCATCTATATTTTTGGAGAGTTTCAGAGCATTTGGAGGCCTCCTTCATCAGGGACGAATTATCTAGGGCTTCAGTCATCCAGTGGGGGCGCACCATTCAGTGGAGGAGTTCAGATCTACAGAGGTTGAGAGGGATTTTGGAGATTCGGGCACCTGGGTTGTTCTTACCATCACCCGATCTACTGTTTGGCATCTTTCTGGAGGTGATTGGACATCTTTGGCACCAGGGCCGAATTGTTGAGGAGCTTCAGTTATCTAGCAGAGCGTGACATTTTGCAGCAGTGAGGGGTTTGGCACTTGGCATTGGTCTTCATCTCTTATCCAGCCTTTGGAGGCTTATTTTATATTGCCGGGACCATTTTGTAGCAGCTCATACTTGTTATCTATTCTCTATCATCTTGGCCATCTGTTGAGCATTCCAGATCGACATCTCCATTGTAGCAGGTTCTTCTATTTTATGAATAAAGAAGATGTGTGATGTTTTGGCTTGTCTATCATAATGCATATGGTTGAGGTATGTTTCATGGTTGTCTGTTCTTGTTATTTGCTGCATACACACATATAAACACAAGTAAACAATAGATCAACAAACTGTTTGACGAAATACCACAACCAAGAAAAAGTTTAAAAAGACACCAAAACAGTGATGATCCTTGCATAATGGCTTGGGATCATTACAAAGAACCTTTGGAAGGGTGGAGATGAAGTAGTTAAACAAGATGGTGCTTCCTCAGAGAAGCAAACACGGAATTTTGATATGTTGGACTGCCAAGATGTGGAGGAAGTGAGTCCAGTGAACAAGCCAAATTCTGTGTCAATGGTGGAAAGGCTGACTATTCAGTCAACATTGGCTCTCATCTGGCTGGTGAGTCAATGATCAGACGAAAGGATAGTGACATAAATTGTATTTCATCAGCCTTGCCAAGTACAGTTCATTTCCAGTGGTTGTTTTGAAGATCTTCTCTTGTAGACTACAAACGTTTGGCTTGTCCAAATCTTTTGTCTTTTTGTCTTTTGAACAAGCATGTAAAATGACTATTATGGAAGGGTGTTAGAGATAATGATCATATTTAGAACTTAGATGTATTAGGACTTAGACGTATAATAAAGTCTCACTAATAAATGATGTAATAATGGGACATTTAATGTAATAACTAATGTCGTGGTTAATTGATAGGTATTTGGGAGTCATGTAACGTACTCCTCTCCTACTATGCAGCAAGACATTGCCTCATTTAATGATATGAATGAATCTACTCTTTCTCATTCTAATGTGTAATCCTGTCCATGCTTGTGTGTATAAAACTAACTTGATACACTAGAGAGGGCATTTTCTTTTGTGCCATTTAATATTTTTGGTGATCCATGGAGATTAATATTATTTCTTTATTCTTTCTTTTGTTTTATTTAGAATGTACATGCTTTCCTATCTTTTGATGCTCTCTACTTTGTCATTAATATGCATCCCATGGATACATATAACAAAAACCTAAGGTAAAGAACACACTTATATATGTAAAAATTAACAAGAAGGATTTGAAATCAATGACAAATATATTAGCTATCCAATGCATTGCACATTTGATAGTCTTTTTAAAAGAAATCGACATATTGAGTTTCTAGGTGCAGAGTCTCCATGAAGTTATGATAATCTGGTAAGTACAACAGTTGCATACCTGCTCATTTTGGCCTTCCTGTAACAAATTAATTCATGTATTAATGAGTGGAAAGATACGTGTGGTAGTTTAACAATGTATTCTACGGGATATGGATATGTGCTACTTGGGTTGGCACTGGCCGTGTGCATCTTTTGATACTGAAATTGCAAAGCTGTCATATGCACAGGTTTCCCTTTCTACAGTTGCTGAAAAGGAATTGATAGATACCGTTCACACAGGCAAGCATGGGAATGCTGTATACTTTTGGGCACGGATGGATAAAGATGTAGGACATAGTTCAAAAAGAAGTGCCCTACAACAGGAGGATTTCTGGTCATTTTGTGATGCTATTAATGCTGGGAATTGCAGGTAAATCAGAAACTATCAAAATATTTGGATAGGTTATACACATTTTTTGCAGTTTGTCTGTTTGTGTCTTAAGGTTTAAATACATAAGATCTGAATATACTGAAATTTAAATTGCTTGAACGCCTTCCACCAGAAGATAAACCAGACTAAGGGAAACTTTGTAATGCATGAAATTATTCTGACATCAACTAATGTTTAAATGGTATCTATGCTGCCTCATTCAGTTTCTGTTAGATGATTCTGTTAATTCCAAGTAACTTTGACTGACTTGTATGTTTTTGCTTCTATTCTTAATATAGGTAGGGACCCGCTTTAAGGAATTTTCAGATTTTAACTTAATTTATTGTAGAAGAGATTACATAGAATCCGATTAGTTAACAGTGTCTGCAAAGTGATCTAAGTTTACAGACGTCCTTAAATTTGCAATTTTACTCTGCAGTCTGTGAACGACTTTATTCAAGTCAAGTTTAATAAGGGTTGTTCTGCTCTATTGGATATTGTCAGAGAGTTTTTATTATGTATTTCTATCTAGAGAGAGGGAAGTAAATTTCAAAAACATGCTTTAAAAATGTGGTGACCTACTTAATGTTCTATAAAATGTAGTTGGATTCTAGTCAAATTTAGTATGACTTAAGAATATTTCTTAACGGATTGCAAGTGAAACCAGTATTTTTTTGGCTTGATTGCTATTTTAGTTTAGCCTAATTAATCTATCACTGCAAAATAGTCTGAATTCAATTAAAATTTCCTCAATCTTAAAGAGCTCAGGACCTCTATTTTAAGAGAGATTATATTGTTTTCCATTGATGACCAAAAACAATTGATCCAACTACTAAATACATAATTTAAATATTCAACTACCACAAAGGAGATGCAATCGGTGTTTTAAAAAAAAAATTTGAACTTAAGGTGATAGAAAACATCTAATCTAATTATTTGCGTGTTCTCACCGACCTCTATCTCCAAGTGAACTACATGAATTAACACTGCAGCAGTTACTGGCAACCTGTAAAGTTTTTGAACTATGTCTTACGCTATTTTAAGAAAATGAAAACATGTACAATATCTAGTCAAATTTAATTTAGCTTTTCTTAGCAGAAACCAGGGACAAGCAGGAGATAAATCATATAGTGTTTTTCTATATCTAGCTATTACTTAGAAGTGGTTTCATATGGGGCAGTGCAAAGTGGACCCCTTTTCTCAGCTTCCTTTCCTAATTTGTGATGCTAATGGAATGCGATCAGATAGATATAAGCAGAAAAATATTCTTCCTGGATAGATTTCCTCATTTTGCAAACTACCAAACCTGCAAATTTGGCTCATCCTTTCAAATGGAACTTTGCAGGGTTGTTTTCTCGGATGCATTCAAAAGAATGTACAACTTGCCTGCAAGTTGGAAGGGACTTCCACCGATGCCTGTTGATGGGGACTCCTGGTCTGTTTTGCATAGCTGGGCAATGCCAACATCATCATTTCTAGAGTTAGTTATGTTTGCAAGGTATGTGTAACTATGTTTGCAGTGCTAGGTATGTTACGGTGACAAATTTTAATTCTAGTTATAAACATGGGTTTTGGTGCCTTCTTGTCCTTGGTTGCAGAATGTTTGTTGATTCCTTGGATGCACAACATTATGAAGAGCATCATGATAATGGAACATGCTGCTTGAGCCTTTCGAAGGTGGAGGTATTTATTGAATAAACAGTGTCTTTTTTCAATTGGCATTTTATATTTATAATCTGTCCAAGACATTGTGCATTGGTTCACTGGTGAAGTCGATAGAATATTAAGCAGTTCCCAAGGGCAGTTCTCTCTGTGGTCTACCCCCCTGAATGGTATGAGTATTGATGATTGTTTGGTCTTTATACCAGGGTCAGCACTGCTACTGTAGGGTTCTGGAGTTGCTTGTGAATGTGTGGGCATATCATAGTGCAAGAAGAATGATTTATGTGAACCCAGAAACAGGTGTCATGCAAGAGCAACACAGGTTGGAGCGTCGGAGAGGTCATATGTGGTCAAAATGGTTTGATTTCAGTCTTTTAAAGTCCATGGATGAAGATCTGGCAGAGGAGGCAGATTATGAGCACCCTGCAAAAAGATGGCTCTGGCCTTCTACTGGAGAAATATTCTGGCAAGGGATTTATGAAAGAGAACAGAGTCATCGCCACCGCCTAAAAATATTGAAAAAGAGAAGATCCAGGGAGAAAGTGGAACGAATGCGAGGTAGATATAGGCAGAAGTCCATTGGAAAGTTTATTAAACCACCACCACCTAAGGATGTTGGCAACGGATCAGTGAAAACAGGGAATCCTGTGGCCTAGAACACTGAAATATTGACAATGATTTTTCCTGTCTTGCAAACATATGGACTGGATCCTGTCCTCAATTATTGTGCTAGTAACTCTACATGTCCAAACAAAGGAGTGAAGGGGTGATATCTTTCTGGGACTGTCCAATGTCCATCAATTAGACGCTTTACAGCCTTTGATGGCTCCCCGTTCTTTCATCAATTTGATTGTATACATGTGTGTAGCAGCATGCAAGTCTTTTCCCCAAGCAATTGTATTTTATTGTCTCGGACACGGGGAGTTTGTGACAACTTACAGGCAGAGCTACAAGTTTTTTTTATAGAATACCGTTGTGGGAGAGAGAATACTGTGTACAATGCAAAGAAACATGCATTATTGGGGCATTGCCACCATCTGTTGAAATTTCCTTTCTTGTTCCCGTCTGTTGAAAAAGGAAGGCTTGTATTTTAGCTCCTCACATGGAGACGATCCCAAAACAACATTTTGGGATTGAATTTTTTTTTCAGAGCGGGAATAAATGTGTTCAAATGAGTGAATTTACAGGAAGTATTGATCTCTGCTCTTTCCGAATGAAACTATGGTTTTCAAGTGGAGAATGAGCTCAAATTTCCACCATTTTTCTTTGTACTTTTGTTATCCTCAGATTTATTTATGATGACAGCTTGGCACAATTGGGTGTTGATACAATAGAGTAACGTAGTATTCCAGTCAAGCAAAGTGATCGGTAGATGGCCTGGTATTGGCTACTGCTTCAGTTCTTGGTGTTCAGATTGGCGTGCACAAGGTATCCACAAGATTCAAAACTGGGTCTCGACTCTCCTCATGGCATCTGCCCCCAACTCACTATTCAACCAAAGGGCGGTGGACCATTTTTCTTTGTACGGTTTATGGAGTTTCTGGGTCTCACGATTAAGCGAATTTTGGGGTTGTTGATTCCTGCTCCTCTCCACTCACTTTGTCAAATTAAATGGAAAAAACCTCTTGAAGGTCAGAGGACATTCCTCTCAACTTAGTTTATCAATTAAATGGACAAAACGGGCCAAGGTCGGAGGACATTTATAGGCTAGTGATATCTCCTCTGCTATTTTTGGCACCAATGGGCGCTGATGCAGCAGACTAATCGGGTGCTTCTTTATTGTCGGTGTTCAGATTGGCGGGCAAGAAGTCTCCACAAGATTTAAAACCAGGTCTCCTCATGGCAAGGCTCCAAACTTACCATTCAACCAATGGGCGGTGGACCTTAGATTTATAAATTATTGTAGGGTTTTTGACTAGACTGGAAATTAGGTATACTATTATCCATTGGTGGCAACATGCTTCCATGGAATTAAAATCTATCATGGAGAATGCTTCCATGGAATTAGGCATCTATCATGATGATGTGTATGGAAGATGGTTAGCACAATTTCCAAGTCCACAATAGAGTTGAATGATGAGTATGTAAGTCACCTTTGATTTGACTGGGTGAGTATAATGGATTTAGATTGATTTCTTATAATGTAAGTGTTGCTACCCAATGTGTCATCTGTAAGTGTTGCTACCCAATTTGTCATCTGAAAAAAGAGAAGAAAAAGAAAAGCAAATTCTTTCCCTTTTAATGAACCTTAGCAGAATAGAGATATACTTTACAATAAAAAATAAAACAACCCAATATTAAAGCCCGATATTGTAAAGAAAAAAAAACAATATTAAACCTCAATATTGTATTAAACCTCAATATTGTAGAGAAAAAACAACCCATTATTAGACCCCAATATTGTAGAGAAAACCCTTATTATAGGGTACCACCATCAATTATGTTTTATGGAAGGAATACTTTCACAAGCTGTGATTGTTAAAGTACAAAACTTAACATGCCCATCAATGATATGCATCTGTATATATATTCTCTCAAAAATATTTTTAGAAGTCTAGGTTAACTAATTATTAGTCACCAACTACCTAGTGACCTTATTCAATAAGTATGGCCATATTACATTAATGATCTTCCTTAGATACAATACAAAGGATCATGCCAAAACTATCACTTGTAAGCATCAATTCATCCTCACATAGAAAAAATATAAAAACATCGCCATTAGCATCTTAAATATAAGTACTAAGATTTAAATGACAATGAATGAACCTATTAGCAATAAATAAGTTAATATTTCTAGAAGTCTATGCTAACTAATTATTATATTTCATAAATTATTAGTCACCAACTACCTAGTGACCTTATTCAATAAGTATGGCCATATTACATTAATGATCTTCCTTAGATACAATACAAAGGATCATGCCAACACTATCACTTGTAAGCATCAATTCATCCTCACATAGGAAAAATATAAAAACATCACCATTAGCATCTTAAATATAAGTACTAAGATTTAAATGACAATGAATGAACCTATTAGCAACAATTAAGTTATTAATCTTCACATACCATGTTGTAAGGGTATATCTCAACCCCTAAAAAGATTTCTGCAATTACTTAAAAACACATGAAGTGTCAATGTCATCAATCTAAGAGGTTGTTACATATAAATCTCTCATGAAAACCTCCATTAAAAGAGACACTTCACATCCATTTGATGAACCTCACTATAATCAACAAAGATGAGATTATAACTTTTGTGCTCCAATTTCATCATCTTCTCACCTAAAATCTGGGTCTAAGCATCACATCAAACCTTGAAGTGAACAATAGTCATCTTGCAGCCACTCCAAGCCTCTTTAGGTGTCACAATACTAAGTTTTTCAAAATGTAACATGAACAACTTACTTCCTCATTCAAAATTTTAAAGTCCATCCACTTAGCATGGATCATGCACCTAACCATCTCAACAAGAGTTCTATTTTTGACCATGCTATTATGTTGAGGTATAAGGAACAATGCAATGACAAGAAATGTTGAACTTCGTGAAAAAACTTGAAACACATTATTAACATACTCTCCACCATTAACAAGAGAAGAGTTTCAATAGATTGTGCGTGCTGATTTTTAGCAAGACTCCTAAACTCCTTAAATTTATTTAGAACTTTACTTCTCTGTGTAGGATAAGATACCCAAATACCCAAATATGCATAGAAAAATCATCAATGAAGGTCATGTATTTTGCACTTGTAGGGTAGGGCTTATCCATGAGAAAAAGCTAATTGAATGTAATCAATAGCCATTGTTTCCCTATTGATTTTTCACTGTTATACAATGCACATCTAATGTTATACAATTTTCCTATAAAGCCATTCATTTTACATCATTGAGTAGCCAACTTAGGCAATGCACATGCCAATATGGAGCTTGCCTAGTAACACGGTGATAAAGTCATTACTAGTACACACTTCCCTAGTCATTCTTAAGGAAAGTTCAAGTCTCAATCTCTTAGTTGCACAATTCCCTACTAAATGAGTGTAAGAGGAAGTTGTACAATACATTGTTTTATATATATGTTGAATCGATGAAGAACTTGTTTAAGTGTATCAAAATTAGAAAAACATTTTAATTCTATCTTCCTTGTGTGATGTACAATGAGTCTAATTCCATCACCAAACATTCTGAATTGGTCTCCCCGTTTTAACTTTTAATATTAAAATTTGAGTTGATGAAAGTAAAATATAAAGGTAAATGCAAATATACTTATTGTTAGTTTTTGGGGTAGCTCGGACATGTGCTTCTGCATTGGCGGTGTTTAACACGTGGAAGTGTCTAAGTAACACTCTCTAGATAGTAACTTTATAAAGTGCCTTTTGTATTTAATGACTTAAAGTGATTTTTTTATAAAGTTGAGTGACTTAAGTGATTTTTTTATAAAGTTGAGTGACTTAAGTGATTTAAGTCATCTCAACGAAATATTAAGTTACGACTGTTGATATCATAGGGGCAAGATCTAATATTGACTGTTGGAGATCCAGGGTTAGGGTTTTAGTCATTAAAAGATTATAAAAATAGATCCAAGGAGAGTGAGAGGCATAAAATGGGTGCATAGGAGCAAGAGGGAGTCTTGCTCATGTACCTGTGATTGAGTGAGCATGACTGAGGAAGTTTGCAAAGGGGCAAAAATAAGATAACAACCAAGTGGGCTAGGCTATTGTTGCTGTAATTCTTTTGATGGGCCATTATTCCAGGACGAGAGACCAAGATTTTATTTAATAAAGTCAAACTCAGAACTGGTTTTCCCGTAAGGGTTTTTTCCAGGGGTGTTTACATGAAATCTCTTGTGCAATGTGTGTTTGGTTTCTGTTTTAATGCTTCGTTGAGTAACTTAGATATGCAGTTAATTAAATAAATTGATTTTATTTTGAGTTAACTGTCATGGTGCTAGGATAGAGAATTCAACATGGTATCAGAACTTCGACTTTGACGAGGAAACTAGTTTTGCATTGATTGAGATTATTCAATGGAGAAATTTATCTGTTATGGGAATATTTTTTATTTTGTTTTTTCTGCAGGGGTTGCTGAGGGTAATTTTTTTTCTTTTTGTCCTACGGTATGGTCACCATACAACGTACGGATCCGTACGAATGCGTAGAAGCAGTGGCAGTCCGTGGAGAGTGGTGGGGTCTGAGGAAGCTACATGAAGCATCAAGAGCGACAATTGTGGTGTTGATAGTGGTTGAAGGAGATGAGATCGAGCGTGGGTTGTTGCAAGGGAGATGTTGGACGAGTAAGTAGTCGACAACAACAACAGTGGTGGAGACAACTGGGAAAGCCACCGCGTTGAGCAACCAACACCGTGCAAAGGAGGTGACGAAAGGAAAGGACTAGTCAATGAGTGTGTGGAAGAACCGATAGACATGAGTTGTAGCCGCCACTGTAGCTGCAAAAGATACCAAGGACATCAGACATGTTGATGATCGCAGCTTCATGAGACATTCTCTAGATCGTACTCCTTTGCACTGAGTTGAGATGATCTGTGAGAACGCCCATGTGATGGATGAGTCATATTCCTCTGCACCGAGTTGATATGACGTGTGTGGTTTCTTGTCGTGCTCCTCTGGACTGAGTTGAGATGACTTGAGATGGTCTCCTATCAGACTCCTATGGACTTAGTTGAGTCGACTTGAGATGGCTCTCCAGATTGTACTCCTATGGATTTAGTTGAGTTAATCTGTTGAGAGTGACGTCCCTGTGGTTGAGCACATGTGGACTTGTCCCTAGTGGCAGAGCACTAGAGGATGTGTGAAAGATCCCTTGCTATATTGTCTAAGAATAAGATTATTGTGAAACCCTAATTTTGTATTGTGAAGGGTACAAATCGGCCCCACCATGTAAAGATAATTAATGTTGTGTAAAAGATTAATTATATTATTGAGTTGTACAAGTCGGCCCTATTGTGCCAATAGACGCATCTATTAATGAGTTACTTTATGTATTTATAGGAGATATACATCTCCATTGTGGATCATATCTCATTTTCATAACACACATTGTGGAGATCTGAAATTTGGTGCGCACTTCTCTTAGGTGCTAGCTTTATTGGTCATAGAGCACCCTCTTGTGTGCACTAGGGTTTGTGGTGAAAGGATGATCTTCTCTTGACTCTATAGCAAAGGATTGCTAGGTTTTTCCCTTGTTTGAGAAGGGTTTTCCCAGGATAACTTCTTGTGTCTTGTGCATGGTTATTCTTCTTGTGATTTTGGTCACTGCATCTATTGTATACTGTATTGTTGCATTGTTTATGGTTCAATTTCATGCTAAATTGAAAAGAAACTACATGTGATTGAGCTAAGCATTAAAAATTCAACTAGAAACACGTAGATACAACGAACCGTGAGCAACTGGAACAGTCGTCGGGTTGTAAGAAGGTCGTGACTGCAACAGAAGAGAAAGGTTGAAGCTGAGAAGACGATGGAGTAAGCCGTAGGTAGAGTGCGGACGTGGGGATTAGTGTAGCGGCATAGGAGTGTTGCGCGTGGAAGAGCCGACGACTCAACTGCCAGCCAACTCACTACCAGAAGATCGAGGGCGTAGTGAATAGAATTCACGTGGGCTGCAACAACGACACACAATGATAAATCCGCGGGCTAGAGCTGTAGGTGATGGCAAGAGGAGAAACAAGTAGCCGCCAAGTGCGGGCTGGGGGTGAGACTGCCAAAAAAAGAGTAGGAGCCGCCACAAGGAGCTTTGGCGGCTGCGCAGTCTCGTGGGAAGTAAGCCATGAAGAGTGTGGGTGTAGGAGTGAGGAATCAGACCCAAAAGAAGACCAACGAACAAGAAGCTAATGCAGGTGGCAGCTGGAGATGTCGAAAAATTGTCTGGATGAGGAAAAGTGATAACTGGGTTAGATGCCAGAGGAGAAACCCACTAGCGAAGTTAGAACCGCCAACATCCAAGGAAAAATGACCCTGGTTTGTGTGGTTACAACCACGGGCAAGCGAGGACACCAACAGGCCGCAAAGAGTTGCAGGCAGCCGTGGGCAGACCCAACGGGAGTCGGGCAATCAGCCGGGAAGCGGGCAGAGCTGTCGGGAAGCCCAAGAGACCTCGGGTAGCCCCAAAATTGTCTGGGCAATGTGAAACGAGCAGACAGCCTGGGCAACAGGTTGGTAGACTCGAGAAATGCCTAATAGGACTTGGGCAGCTGCATAAGTCATCGGGTAGGTGTTCGAGCAACGGGCAACATGTCCGGGCACCATGGAGCAGGTCCGGTCAGCCACATGCATGTGTCCATGCAACGGGCAGTGACTCCAGGCAGTGGGCAACGTGTCCGGGCACCAGGAAGTAGGTCTAGGCAGTGATACGCGGGTGTTGGATAATGGGTCATCTCGCCATATGACGGGAATGAGCTTGATGTTCCTTAGTGTTTCAGAGACAAGCTCAAACTCCCATGTGAAGAGTGGGGTGCGCACCAGGCATGCAGTGAAGGGGGTTGGATGCGTTAGATTCTAGCTAGAGTTAGGTGGTTCTCTAGAGGTGGATGAAGTGATGCTTGTACCAGAGCTGAGGGTTAATTTTCTCTTTGTGTTAGAATTGGAGGATATGAGATATGTAGTGATGTTTGAGGATGGACAAGTACTTATACGTTCAGAAGTAGCAGATACCTAGGATGCACCAGTGAGGCTTGGCATCAGGGAGGGTATGATGTACAGGGTGCTGAGATAACTTGTAGTGGGGTCCAAGGGGATCTTGGATCGTAGATTAGATCAAAGTGAAATAGAGGTAGTAGGAGGGTCTTCCAGTTTAGAGGGAGCAACTACAACAACAACATATTTGATGGGGCCAAAGATTGATCTAGGAGGAGGTTCTTCCAGAAGTACCTTCCTCGCCAAGAGTGAGTGTTAGTTTTTGGGGTAGCTCGGACAGGTACTTCTGCATTGGAAGTGCCTAACATGTGGAAGTATCTGAGTGACACTCTCTAGATAGTATCTTTATAAAGTGGTTTTTATATTTAATGACTTAAAGTGATTTTTTTATAAAGTTGAGTGACTTAAGTTATTTAAGTCATCTCAACGATAGACTAAGTGACAACCGTTGATCTCATAGGAGCAATATCTAATACTGACCGTTAGAGATATAGGGTTAGGGTTTTAGTCATTAGGATATTATAAAAGGGGATTTAAGGAGAGTGAGAGGCACACAATGGGTGCATAGGAGCAAGAGGGTGTCTCGCTCATCTACCTATGACTGAGTGGGTAGGGTTGAAGAAGTTTGCAAAGGGGCAACACAGAGATAGTAGCCAAGTGGGCTAGGATATTGCTGCATTGTAATTCCTCTGATGGGCCATTATCTTAAGACGAGAGCCCAATATTTTATTTAATAAAATCAAACTCAGAAGTGGCTTTTCCGCAAGGGTTTTTCTAGGGGTGTTTACTCGAAACCTCTTGAGCAATGTGTGTTTGTTTTTTGTTTTAATGCTTTCGCTATTTATCATTGAGTAATCTAGCTGTGCAATTAATTAAATAAAATGATTTTATTTTTAGTTAACTGTCACGGTGCTAGGTTAGAGAATTAAACACTTATGTCCAATTTCTACAAGGTATTTTATCCAAACGACCATAACTTGAGAATTTGACTGTGCAATGATGGAAACGATGGTGACCACAATGATGAATACAACTTGGTGAAGTCGACAACAATGACTAGATCACTGCAACTTGGTTGTCTAATTTGATAGATTTTGTGTAGACAAAGTCAATTAACTATTTTTTGGGTTTGTTTAAGTGAAAAAAAACCTAAATTAAAAAAAAAAGGGTTCTTTGATTTGGTTTATCATGTTTCTTACACATAGCTATGAAAGCTCAAACACCCATTACAAACAAAGTTCTAACATAATTTTTAATAGAATCTAATTTAATCTTAGAAAATGTCTCATGGTCTTCAATCAACTCTCATTTCTGATTTGAAAGACATATACAAGCATAACACTAGTTTGTAGAGTCTAAATATAACTTAATATCAGTCTTGAACTAATAATTGCCAAGAACAACCCTAGGGGTTTATAGGTTTCATTCCACTTAAATAGTGATTTTCAAAAAGTGATAATGTTTGTGTTAGACCTTTAAATATCTAATTGGATTTTTAAAGTTTGGTGTTATAGACAAACTTAAAATCCATTTTTATGTTGACGATTACAGCTTCGTGAGACATCCTCCATGACACAGACTAAGTGAGTCGACCTGTGAGAGAGCCCATGTGTTGGGTGTGCCCATGAGATGGGTGTGTCATTCCTCTCTAGATTGAGATGAGACGATGTGTTCCCCTGTGTGGGGTGAGGATTCCCATAAGATGGGTGTGTCGTTCCTCTCTGGATTGAGATGAAACGATGTGTACCCTTGTGTGGGGTGAAGGTGCCCATGTGATGGGTGTGCGTCAGACTCTGGATTGAGTTGTTATGACGTGTGGTCTCCTGCCTTGTGAACTCAGTTGAGTCAGGCTTGAGATGGAACTCCAGATGATTCTCCCATGGACTCAGTGAGATAGAGATCTGTTGAGTAGGGCGTCCCTGTGGCTGAGCATAGGTGGACGTGCCCTAGTGGCTGAGCACTAGTGGATGTGTGAGATCCCTTGCTATATTGTTTGAGAGTAAGATTTAACTGTAACCCTAATTGTGATGTAAAGGGTGTAGGTCGGCTCCACCATATGTGAACGATAATTAATGTTTATTTTAATAATTAATTATTTTATGAGTTATTGAGGTCAGCCCTGTTGTGCCAATAGACACCACTTTTGGTATGTCCAGTCTAGTATAAATAAAGGTGATTTCCCCATTGAGGAAACACACAAGTCACTTGTCATTTTGGAATTTCAGCAAGTACACTTTTAGGGATGAAGTGCACACCTCT
>ML783875.1:562032-575767 GCA_009831015.1 Picea engelmannii | reverse complement strand
TTGGAACCAGGTGCCAAATTCAAACCAACCTTCCAGAGTTAGCTGAAGAAGGATCCATTTGGCTACAACCAGAAGCAGTTTTGGACCAGCGGGAGCGTCACCTGTGTCAGAGAACCATCAAGGAAGTGCTAGTACAGTGGAAATATATGACTCCAGCAGATGCCACTTGGGAACCAGCTACCATTCTGCAACAGTTTCCACATCTCAAGCCTTGAGGACAAGGCTCTTTTTAAGGCGGCGAACATGTTAAGGTCCTAACCCGCACATAGGTAGATCAATGTATTCGGATGTAATAAAGGTCAATATTAATAAGGCCTTTCAATAAAATGGAATAAGGCGGATGTAAGAAGACCTGATAGAAGCTTCCGCTTCTAGAAGGATCTTCCTCTACATGCTTCTCTTAATAGACATATTTAGTATAAATAAGGGTCGAGGGTATGAAAACCCTAGCTTGGAGATTATTGTAACAAAGCACTGCTCGACTGGAGGTTGCCCCCTCGAAGAGGCCTGTGAACATTGCTTTCTGAATCAAAGTGCTTTTCTATTTCTATTTCGTATATCATTTCTGTGTATTGTGAAGATTATGCTGGATATTTTACTGTTATTCTGCCATTCCTAACATTTTATTTCTATTCTGCATATTTTTTATATCTGTTATCTTGCACATTGATCACAGAGGCATGGGAAGTTTAAAAAAAAAATGTTTCTTTTGGCTCGAGGGCGCATGCCTTCCATGAATATTTGCAAGTTGACCTGAAAAACAAAGAAGGTTTTTACATTGATGCTGTATTACCCTTTGGAAGTAAAGTCTCTAACATGAAATAACTAATGAGAAGAGAGGAGGATATTCCCTCCCTAACTCAGATAAAATAGTTGAACGCGTGCTAGAAGGAAAAAAATAAAAATTTGAATAATATTGTTCAAGCATGCAACCAAGCTATATCAAAGAGGGAATAATTGTTCAAGAGGCTCACAGAGATAGACCTAGATGGAGGTACTAACAAAGTACAATACCTCAAATTAATTCTCAACTCAATGTTCCTAACAAAGCAACAATTTGATGAACAAGTTGAGATATTTAAAGGGTTATCAGTTGAAAAGTTTTATGGTATACTTGAATATGATGAAGATGACATAGACAATTGGCTAGTCGACTATTCCATGAAGAATCAGGATATTGAGGAAGGAATACATGGTATTTCTCTTTATTTGAGAGACTTGGATGGAGAGGTATTCAACATCAAAATCCCTCATGAAATAAATGTGGCACCAGTGAAAAATTATATTGAAGAATGGTTCAAGAAAGCAATCGATAAATTGTCCAACGAGGGGCAAGAAACAATTGAGACGGTTACCGTAACCATTAATGAAGAAAATAAAATGACACCAGCAAGCAAGTGAAGACATGAGAGACCATCATAGTAAGTTTATGCCGATCACATATTTCTTTCTTTATCAGTTCCTTCATCCAATTACTCCGCTTATTTGACTAGAAAGGTTTAATCAAAGTCTGATATCTTTTTCTTCTTTCGATGTCTTGTTGTTCTTTTAACGTCCATCCTCCTCCTTCTACAAGATTAATTATTATTTTTATTTGGTTTATGGTCCATGAGAGCCCCAATCCCAGTCCTTAGGACAAACACATTTTAAATTTCAAAGAATATGTAACAAACTACATATTTTTTTAGAAATTTCAAGAGAGCTATTTTGGGATCAGTTTTGATTGTGCTTTGTAACTCTGAGTTTTGAGTATAAATTATTTGATATTAATCTATCATTATCTTTATTTGAGAGTCCCATGTGTCCACTCTGTTAAATTTTTCTTATGCATGCATATCATCTTTTTATTTTATGTGATCATAAATATTTAGTTTAACTATGATGGATGTGAGGAAATTTTTCTTATCTGCTTTAAATGTATGAAGTGTGTGGTTCCTGGTCATTTCTCAGGAACTTTCTTTAAAGAGAAAACAAAACATTTTCCTTTATTTTTCTTGCAATCTTTATATTTCTTTGATTACCATGACGAACTTTTGCAAAGTCCCATATTCCGAAGACTTAAAGTACCAAGAAAATCTTAAATTAAAGAGGAGTACCAACTCTGTAAAAACTCAGGGGGATTTACATCTTCTTGAGGTTTCCTTTCGGTCATAACAGATTCAAGCGCCAATATTTATGGCGACCATATTGGGGAATGAATTGAAATTTTGAAACTGTTCTAGCATTTTTGAAAAATATACGACTTTTACCTAGGCTGATGAGCCCCACCTGGAAATTGGATTGAACAATCAAAAAAGAATATTACATTAGCATAATAACAACCATAACCTAAGAATAATTAGAAAGGTCCTGACAGATTTAGTCCAAGAAGAAGAAAGAGAAATCCTCCAGAGACAGAGGAGAGATGAGCAACGAGATCGAAGAAACCAAAGGCTAGCTAGAGCAACACAAGGACAAGATTAGGATTGAAGATGAACGAATACAAGGGACCCATTACCATAAGTAAAAGCAAGAAAATCTCTATTATAAGAAGTGGAAATCATATTTCTAGAACCTCTCTGGATATGGAGAAAAGAAATGAACAACCGCGAGAAGAACCACATGAGGAGAGACAAGGAGGTGGAAGAGGTCCTACAAGAAATCAATAAAATCGACGAAGAATAAGAGAATCCCCTTTGAATATTATAGGTGAGCAACATGACCTCCCTGTTCTCCCTAAGGGTACCTTGAAGGAATTTTCTAGAGATGGAACAATCAATGGAAAGAGTCATCTTCACTTATTTCTTGATGTTTGTGATTTTCATCGTGTTGAGTACGATGATGCCATGGTAAGGTTATTTCTTCAAACCTTATCAGGAAGGGCGTATGAATGGTATACAACATTACCCAATAGATCAATTCACTCGTTTAATGACCTCAAAGACATGTTCTTGACTATGTTCGCCCCTCCAATTGCTTATCATACCCTTCTCATCGATTTCACCCAGATTGGTTTGAGGAAGAATGAAAGAACACAAGATTTTAATCTCAAGTTCAATAAAACCTTGAATAAGATTCCAGAAGATAAAATACTTGATGGCCCAACCATACTCGGTTTTTATAAGAATGCAATGCCCCCAAATGTGAAATATGCTATCAGAACATCCCAGATGGATACCTTGGAGGAAGAAATGACTAAATCCATTGATATGGAAGAAATTATGATCAAAACAGGTGCCAACCCCGGTATTATACTGGGAAAAGTACAAAGGCAGTTGGGAGGATTAAGTATGGATAAGGAACCTCTAGTTCAAGAAATAATGAAGAATGAAAGACATAAATGACTGAAAACCAAACAATTGGAGGAGTATTTTTCAAGGGAACCATACTTGATGTGAAGGTAGACCCTGTTGCGGCACAAGAAACCAAGCAAAGAATTGAAATTGCACAAACAAGTAGAACTATCAAGCAAATGTAGAACGAGATAACCAGACTAAGAAAGGGGGCTAATTACGTGGAAAATCCAAGAATTCCCATTCCAGGGCAAAGGAGGAACCTTCCCTAAGAAAAAAGAGTGAGGTTTGAAAACATGGATAATCCACAAAGACCAAGGGTTCCCAAGAAGCCTACTCCCAATGCAATTGTTCTGGATGATGTATATGATGAGAAAATGGTTGAGCAAGAGAACTATTATTCACCTGATGAAAGTTCCAAAACTATACAAATGTATGGATGCAAGACGCCCATGTATATATTTGAAGAAGGCAACAATGACCCCAACTCACAGGAAAATGTCCCTAGACAAGAAAATTTGTAAATATATCCAATAGTAAAAATGATTCTAAAAAGGAAAACCAAAAAGATAAAGAAAAAATGAATGAGAAAAGAGAAAATGAGAAAACGATGGATAGCGTTGGAAATAAGAAGCAAAACCTGATGTCAAACTCCACTCAGATGACATACAATGTTGTAGAAGACTTAAGTAAATTAAGGATAACTCTGCCTTTTACAGAAGTGGTGAAGATTCCCCAACAAAGGGAAAACATTTCGATATTATTGGATGATCCGTCTGAAAAAGCAGAAGATGTTGTTACCAATCCGAAAGAAAGACATAACCAATCAACCACCAAGCTGGGAGGTAAAATTCCTCCCTTTTATATTTTAATTGAAAATCATGATGTTCCACTATACAATTGTTTAGTTGACACTGGCGTTACCAATAATATTATGCCACTAGTGGTCATGGAGGCATTGGGCATGAACTGTACCAAATATTACGAGACTGGTGAAAGTATATATGAAATCAATTCTAGAAAAGTGCCAACTTATGGAGAAATCAAATACTTTTATGCTTGGATCACGACGACCCCCCATATTATTACGGTTTTCAATATTATTGTGGTAGACCTTCCTATGCCATATGGAGTTGTTCTGGGAAGAGATTGGTCATCCATGATCAGGGGATATATAATGAATGATGGAAGTTGCATGATGCTGCCAGACAAAGAAGGATAAATGATTAAGGTGCCCCGTGAACCCAAGAAACCCTTCTCTTTCAAAAAGAAGGATAATGAGTTAATGGAAGATTATATAGATGTTGAGATTGGAAATTATGCTATCCTAGACATGGAACATAGTGAAATCCTAGATCAAGTTCAAGGTATGAAGAATCAAGAGCATCTGTTTGAAGGTTATTGGAGGATGTCATTCGATGGAGCTTGTTCAAGCTCTGAGAGTGGAGTTGGAATTGTCCTTGTAAGTCCAAGTAAGATTATGCGTCCACATGCTATGAGACTAAAATTTGCATGTACTAATAATGAGGCAGAATATGAATCTTTGATTCAAGGAATGATTCTTGTACAAGAAATGAAGATTGAACATCTAATTGTAACTGAATACTCCAAGTTAGTAATTAATCATGTCACCCAAAGGTATAAAATCAGGAAGGAAAGACTCAAATTATATTTCAAAAGAGTTAACAATTTGATGGAATATTTCATCTCTTTCAAGATTTCCTTCATTCTAAGGGACAAGAATCATAAGGCAGATTCATTGGATTTAGTGGCCTCGTTGTACAAACCTAGATGATATACAAAGCAAAACATCTTTTCAAGTAGAAAGAGTATTCCGACCTTCTATACCCGATAACCTGGAATATTTGTAAGTATTTAAGAATGATGAACAATTAGATTTTTGTTTTTGAATGATGATGATGATGGAGATAATCACATGTCTGTTGTCTCGAAATATTGTATTCAATATGAGTCCCTTTTTACGAAAGATGATTATGCTAAGAATCTCCTAGAAGAAATTTCACTTCGAAAGGTGCAAGAAATAAGAAAGGTCAATATTGGAATGGACAGTTCCCCAGAATATGTCAACTTGGGAGTTGATTTCACCATTGAGGAAGTTGATCAATATGTTGCATTGTTTATAGAATATCTTGATGTGTTCGCATGGACCTATGATGATTTGAAAGCTTATGATAAAACAATATTCCAACACATCATTCCTTTGAGAGAAGAAGTAAAGTCTGTCAAGCAAAAAATAGGGATGATGAACCCCAAATTGAAACCTCTGGTAAAGGTTGAATTGGAGAAATTAAACAAGGTTGGAATAATATATCCCATTAGACATTTCAATTGGATTTCAAACCCTATGATAGTAAAAAAGAAGATCGAGGAAATACGGATGTGTGTGTATTTAAAATATATTAGCAAAGCAAGCATAAAGGATAACTATCATTTACCTAACATGGAGTTTCTTCTCCAACAAGTCACATGATTAGCCTGCATGTTCATGTTGGATGGTTTTTCTAGATATAATCAAGTCTTGGTTGCTGAGGAAGACAAAGAAAAGACGACATTAATAACACCTTGGGAGACATATGCATATGCTAGGATGCCCTTTGGTTTGAAGAATGAAGGAGCCACATTTCAGAGGGCCATGGATCATGCATTTAGTGGGTTGATAGGAAAACTCATGGCAGATTATCAAGATGACTTGACAGTGCATTCAAAAATAAGGGGTGATCATATCCATCACTTGAGAAATTTTTTTGACAGATGCAAATTATATAGTGTTTCTCTAAACCCAAATAAATGTTTATTAGCTGTATCTCAAGGAAAACTATTGGGTCATATTGTGTGCAAGGAAGGGATTTATATAGATCCAGAAAAAGTTAAAGCTATAAATGAACTCAACCCCCCATCATCTAAGAAAGGAGTTCAATTGTTTTTTGGAAAGATCAACTTTGTGCGAAGATTTGCTCCTGACTATGCAAGTATTGTGAATCCGATCAATTTATTGTTGAAAAAGGAGAAAATGTTTGGATGGACAACAGATACACAAGAAGATTTCAATAATATCAAAAGGGAAATCACCACAGCTCCAATCCTCATTAGCCCAGATTTTCAAAGGGACTTCATCATTTATTCATTCGCTACATAAACAACTGTTGCATCTGTTCTTACTCAGAGGAATGCCAAGGGTGAAGAACTCCCAATCAATTCATCATCTAAATCCTTCATGATTATGAATTGAAGTATTTAGAGTTGGAAAAGCAAGCCCTGGCTCTTGTGAAAGCGGTGGCACACTTTTAGACGTACATATTAAATTCCCTTGTCATCTCTTATGTTCCATCCTCACCAGTAAAGATTCTTTTGAATAAAAAATTAAGAGAAGGAAAATGGGCTAAGTGGCTGTGAAGATCCAAGAATATGATATTGAAATCGAACCTTTAAAGGCTATCAAATGACAAGGTTTATGTAATCTCATCGCAAATAGTGATTCTGTGGATGGAATGATTTCTATTTCAGTAGGAGAACCATTGTCCAATTCATAATAGTATGGAGCCATTGTATCCTATTTGAGGTCCGTGAAGTTTCCAGTCACCATGAACCCTAAAGAGTGAAGAACATTGAAGATGAAGGAAAATCAATATGTGTTGATTGCTGATATACTGTTCAGAAGGAACTATGATCGTATATTACTGAGATGTGTTGATGAAAACAAATCCCAAGAACTAATGAGAGAATTCCATGAAGGAATATGTGGTGGACATTTTGCACCTACGAACACCTCCCATAAGATAAGAAGAGATGGATTTTATTGGCCATCAATTTTTAGAGACTCATATGCCATGATAAGGAAGTGTGCATCTTTCCATCAATTTCCTGGGAAAATGAAGAGATCTGCGATGCCGTTACAACCTATAACTGCATAACAACCATTCTCCCAATGGGGACTTGATGTTGTTGGGCTAATAAATCCAAATTCAAGCAAGGGACATATGTACATTCTCACCGCTACAGATTATTTTATGAAGTGGCCAGAGGCAGTGACATTAAAAAAGGTTGATTTTTAAGAGTTAATTAAGTTCCTCAAAGATAATATTTTGTCAATATTCGGTGTCCCAGATAAATTTATCACTGATAATGGTTAAATTTTCATTGGTTCAAAATTTACATAATTCTATGGAGAATATGGAATTATTATGGGGCAATCATCAAACTATTATACACAATGAAATTGTCTTGCAGAATCCAAAAATAAGATGCTCATTCAGATATTGAAGAAAACTATTGAAAAGAACAAAAGGAATTGGCATTTGAAGCTGACTGATGTGTTGTGGTCAACAAAACAACTCCAAACGACAACACTGGGATGTCTCCATATACATTGGTTTATGGGAAAGAAACAAAAATGCCAATCAACCTCGAACTCACTTCTTTGACTTTCATGGTTAATACGGAAGATGAAGATGAAAATTCACCTATTTAAAGGAGGATCAATCAGTTGTTGAAATTGGAGGAAGAATGAAGTAAATCCCTAAATCGAACTTCTCAGAGACAACAAAGTGTCAAAAAATATTTTGACCAGAGTGCAACTATAAAGAATTTTCAGAAGAAAGAATCGATGTTACTCTGGAACAAAGCCAAGGAGAAACCATCAATGTGTTAGCGTCATAATTCACTCCTAGATTGCTTGCGGGAGCAGAGCCCAACGCCCATCAGTTTTATGTCACGATTTGTTTAATAGGGTGATCGAATGGGTACAGACTCAAGAAAATATAGCTTTAACTTAGGAGACCGGGCTTGGTATGCAGACAACAAGGGAGGTCTTGATCCAACTTCCGTTAGTAAATGGATTAAAGGGTGGTAGATGGAAGATGCGAGAGAAAGGTGAACAAGACTTCCTTGGGAGATAGGCCTTCAGAAGTTTGAGGATGAAAAACTCAGAAGCCAAGATCCTCTTGGTCCAGAGCCTCAAGGAGCTGAAGGGTGACTCGACTCGATCCTCCAATTCCAAGTCGTTCAGCGCTAAGAAAATCACAGGAACCGATTAGACACAATGTAATTGCTACAGTGATCCAACCTACATCATCCTATAACAACTACAACTCGACTGGATCCTCCAATTCCAAGCTGTTCTAACACGGTAAACAAAGAGATGGAAAAGAGGCTGACATCCATAAAGTAAGAAGTCTCAAATGCCTTATACATTAACCAGAGTGACCAACGCTTCATCAAAAATTTACAATCGAGAGCTTTTCTCAACCATCGATACTTCACAAAATACAAAGATTGAGTCTATATACTCAAAAAATTCACTTAACAACGACATGCTTAGTCACCCAAGGCTTGGTGTTCTTTCAGTCGAATCCGGACAGATATCCTTCGTCAGACGCCATCTTAACTGCGCATGTCTTCTGTAAGGGGAGTAGTTGAGCCATTAAGAGCCAAGTTAGCGTGTGCAGACCTCCTCTGGCTAATCGAGGACTGGACATGGCCTCTTTGGGAAAAATGGTGCACAGGACCCTCTCAAGCAGACCGCTGGCCAGGCTCTCCATATCTTGTACTTAAGGCATGAAGAGAGGTTTCAACCACTCTTTCTTACCTTCATTCACTTCAAACGAAAACCAGGATTGAGGTTGGATCAAATGGAACCCGGAGAACGCGATGAACCTTTCGGCGATTGGACTCGACAACCTTGGCCCCTTTTGCACAACTCTTTCTATTTTCCCATGTGACGACGGGCTATGACCCTGCATTTATCCTCAAAGGCGCTTTCGACGTTCGTGAATAAGAAGGGGCTGATCCTTGCTTCTTAAAATCACGATGAGAGAAATGCCGAGATGGCTTGAGTTGGCACCACACATCCCTCTAGATTTGACGGTTCTGAACTCTCCTGATGATGCTGTGGGCCCGGGTCCTGGACACTCTCGACACCTCGCGCATCAGGAAATGACGAAGCTGCTCTTTGCGCCTTAAAATCGTGATGAGTGAAACGACGAGGAACCTAATCACACACCAGGTGTCTCCTGTGGATGGACGGCCTAGATTGATCCGTAATACTGCGGGCCCAACTTTGGGCACCTTTGGTGCCTTCGGGGTTCGAGGTTTCGAGATATAGGACAACACAGAACCTTCACCCTTTGAACTCGCGATTGCCGAAACACCGACGCGACTAGATCTTGCGCCACGCGTCCTTTGGATGGACGACTGCTATCCTTCCCTACATATAATATGGGCGCGATGCATCTGCGCTAATCTCGGCGCAACTCCGCTAACCGCGATTTTCCGCCAACCGCTGATCTGCTCTTATGGATGAATCTGGACCACCAACGATATAATCTCGCCCGCTCGCTTGCTTGGGAGCCTGAAATGAGATTTTCCACGTTGCACTCGGGCGCTCCTCATGCGACTCACTGACTCGAATGCTCTTGTGCCCCAGATAATAAATGTTACTAACATTAGGCTCCATGGGGGATAGAGTCATCCCTGTGATGCTCTAAGGACTCATTTTGCAGTTTCAGTGCCTTGCTGTTGGGCTATGGAGTCAGGCTCAAAACATCCCGCTGCTGAAAATACAAGCCGAAAAATAAAAGCAACAAAATAGAGATACATGCTCAAAGGAGCTTTCGTCGCCTATTACCAAGAGTTTTATCCCTTTGTGTTAGTTTGTCATAACTGTAGTGAGGGATACCACAACTCTATACCAGATGAAGTTGTTTCGGGCATAGGCTATGAGGATGATCCTGAGGTGCTGAGCAGGGTTGTCATCTTCACGCTTTCCAAATATGGGCAAATAATCACCCCATTCATTCAGAGAGGGGAAAACATTAGGAAAACCAGGAATAGCAGAAAAATTAAAAGGAGAAAACCTGGGAGCAAGGATTTTCTCCATATTGAACCAGTGGAGTCGCCAATCGATCCTTGAATCATGGAGTCGTCAGGTGAAAGATGCATAGCTTCAAATGTGTCTGGTCCTTGTTCACCATCAAAGGCTAGATCCTAACGTTGTTGTTACCCCAGGAAGCTTCTCAGGCTGAGAAAGCAGCTGCTGAAAGCTTCTCGAGAAAGCTCCTTAGGGTCGGCTTTCAGGTGTGCTAACAGTAGCCACAGCTGAAACAATGATGTGGAAACCTTGGAGTCGCCACAGTGGAGTCGCCAGGTGCACAATAGAAATCTTGAAGGGCTCTGATGTCTGATGCACCTTCAGAATCAAAGGCTCAATGTCGTTCTGCCCAGGGAAAATCTTCAACTTCATCCCCAGCAACGACGCCAGAAATGTTAGTGTCAAAAGTCACTCCTGGATTGCTTGCGGGAGCAGAGCCCAACGCCCATCAGTTTTATGTCATGTTTTGTTTAATAGGGTGATCGAATGGGTACAGACTCAAGAAAATATATCTTTAACTTAGGAGACCAGGCCTGGTATGCAGACATTAAGGGAGGTCTTGATCCAACTTCCGTCAGTAAATGGATTAAAGGGTGGTAGATGGAAGACGTGAGAGAAAGGTGAACAAGACTTCCTCGGGCGATAGGCCTTCGGAAGCTTGAGGATGAAAAACTCAGAAGCCAAGATCCTCTTGGTCCAGAGCCTCAAGGAGATGAAGGGTGACTCGACTGGATCCTCCAATTCCAAGTCATTCAGCGCTAAGAAAATCATAGGAACCGATTAGACACAATGTAACTGCTACATTGATCCAACCTACATCATCCTATAATAGCTACAACTCGAATGGATCCTCCAATTCCGAGCTGTTCTAACACATTAAACAAAGAGATGGAAAAGAGGCTGACATCCATAAAGTAAGAAGTCTCAAATGCCTTATACATTAACCAGAGCAACCAACGCTTCATCAAAACTTTACAATTGGGAGCTTTGCTCAACCATCGATACTTTACAAAATACAAAGACTGAGTCTATATACTCAGAAAATTCGCCTAACAGCGGCGTGCTTAGTCACCCAAGGCTTGGTGTCCTTTCAGCCGAATTCAGACATATATCCTTCATCAGACACCATATTAACTATGAATGGCTCCTGTAAGGGGAGTAGCTGAGCCATTAAGAGCCAAGTTAGCGTGTGCATACCTCCTCTGGCTAATCGAGGACTGGGCATGGCCTCTTTGGGAAAAATGGTACACAGGACCCTCTCGAGCAGACCGCTGGCCAGGCTCTCCATATCTTGCACTTAATGCATGAAGAGAGGTTTCAATCACTCTTTCTTACCTTCATTCACTTCAAGCGAAAACCAGGCTTGAGGTTGGATCAAATGGCACCCGGAGAACGCAATGAACCTTTCGGCGACTGGACTCGATAGCCCTGGCCCCTTTTGCACAGCTCTTTCTATTTTCCTATGTGATGAAGGGCTGTGACCCTGCGTTTATCCTCAAAGGCGCTTTCGACGTTTGCGAATAAGAAGGGGCTGATCCTTGCTTCTTAAAATCGCGATGAGCGAAACACCGAGATGGCTTGAGTTGGCGCCATGCGTCCCTCTAGATCTGACGGTTCTAAACTCTCCCGACGATGCTGTGGGACCGGGTCCTGGACACTCCCGGCACCTTGGGCATCGAGAAATGACGGAGCTGCTCTTTGCACCTTAAAATCGCGATGGGCGAAACGATGAGGAACCTAATCACGTGCCAGGTGTCTCTTATGGATGGACGACCTAGATTTCTCCGTAATACTGTGGGCCCAACTTTGGGCACCTTCGAGGTCTTCGGGGTTCGGGGTTTCGAGATATAGGACAACACAGAACCTTCACCCTTTGAACTCGCGATTGCCGAAACGCCGACGCGACTAGATCTCGCGCCACACATCCTTTGGATGGACGACTGCTATCCTTGCCTACATATAATATGGGTGCGATGCATTTGCGCTAATCTCGGTGCAACTCCGCTAACCGCGATTTTCCACCAACCGCTAATCTTCTCTTATGGATGAATCTGGACCGCCGACGATATAATCTTGCCTGCTCGCTTGCTTGGGAGCCTGAAATGAGATTTTCCGCGTTGCGCTCGGGCGCTCCTCATGCGAATCGCTGACCCGAATGCTCTTGTTGGAGAAGGTGCTGCCACCAGTTATGAAGCCTATTGCTTGTATCCTTTTGGGTTGGACTCTCTGATCAAATTTGGTTACTTCTTGCTTGGTGCATTAGCCTTGCTTGGCTATTGGATTTCTACCAGGATTCTTCTCTCTGTCAAGGTCAAGGTGCTCAGAGGGTGGCTTCAGCCTATGGTTGGGTGACAATAGTGATATTGTCTATGGTAAAACAAGCACATTCTATCAAGTTATGGGCCCACACCTCCTTCATTCAGTCTAACCGCTGGAAGGAAGCATATCCATTAGGATACTAAGCTCACTGAAGAATTGTTGCTAGGGTTACTAGCAGGAACAACTTCCAAGAAACTACCGCTAGGGTTACTAGCAGGAGCAATTGCAGAAACCCTAAAACCCCGATCTAACATGTTGTGATGGAACATCTCGTTCAAGAAGAATGTATTCAAGTGCGCCTTAGTCCAAATCATCTCTTGGCACTCTCAGAAGCCATAAACGTCAAATTTGAAGTTTTGGATCAAGGCATGACCAGTCACCAATCAACCGAAGTCATGAGTGAAAAGACTAGTCATCTACACTACTCAGCACTCACAGGAACGATTGCAGATGACATGTGGATAATTCATAGTGGAGATTTTAGGCATATGAAGAGAGATCAAGCCATACTCTCAAATCTAAATTAGAAGAAGACATCATACAAGGTAGATCTTGGAGATGTAAGGTACTGCTCCACAGAGCCTTATAAAATCAGAAAAATAATATAAAATTTAATTTAAGGAAATGCTATCCTAACATTTCATAACATCATAACCAACATATATCCATTCAGTTTAATTAAAATTTACGAACAGATTCTAATTCACTTATGAGCAACAACATAACACTGCAACAAATGCATAAAATAAATTACCTCTTCCTGATGCTAACCCCAGTCTCTGTTGGTCCAATGCTAAAGTTGAAACTGTGCCAAACACTGCCCAAAACCGAGTTTTCCTTCCTGCCAGCTAGGAGCAACCTGTCTGGCTCCCTAGCTCTAGGATACCGTAAGGATATCCTGCCCCCCATGCCCAAAACCCCTAGCAAACCAGTGCCTCCTGCTTCTGATTCACCCAAAACCCCCAAAACCAAACTCCTCACATCCGAGATCTCCACAGAAAATCTCCCACATAAATATATCCTCCCCTCAAAATGCTTCCTCCTCCAAAAAGAATGGCCTCCCCGTAAGACTCTTCCCCATCATATCCTCCTTCACCGACTCTCCTCCCCTCATCAATTTCCTTATCTCCCCCTTTAATATCTTATCCCCTTCTTTAATGTCTTATCCCCTTCATTAATATCTTATCCCCTCCCGCATACGTAAAGCATTTAATTAAACAAATTAAAATTATTAAGCCCCTTAAATTTATTACCCATG
>ML783875.1:505499-550049 GCA_009831015.1 Picea engelmannii | reverse complement strand
TTTATTAATAATTTTTTTTTTGTTTTGTTTCCTTTGTGCAGCGAGTGGCTCCTCCTCCTCGACAGCTTGGGCGTTTGGGGTGTTTTTATCTGTGGAGAGTGGAGGCGACTGTACAATATACAGGATGGGCATTTGTGCAAAGAAAAAACCCCTAGTGAGCTCCTCCTCCATGCGGTTTTGACGCTCTAAGAATTTGGGCGATTAGAGGTATCTCGCGGATGCATTGGGCAATGTCCGAAGTGCTGAGAAACCCTCGAGTGCTGTAGAAGCTTCAGGATGAGTTGGCACGCGTGGTTGGAATGGAGCGTATGGTATGTGAGTCTGATCTTCCTCGTCTCATTTATTTGCAAGCCGTGGTGAATGAAACGCTCAGACTCCACCCAATAGTGCCTTTTCCAATTCACTTGTCTTTGGAGGACTGCACTGTTTTGGGCTATGAAATCCCCATAAACACTCACATTTTTTTTTTCATCTTTGGGAAATTGGTAGGAACCCCAAGTCATGGGGGTAGGATGCCCAAAGTTTCAAGCTCGAGAGATTTATCATTGAAGCAGAAGCTGGCTTGATCCACAAAACTCATGAAAACTTCGAGTGGCTTCCGTTCAGAGCAGGGAGGAGAGGATGCCCCGGGAAACAGTTGGGAATGCTTGTTGTAGAGTTAGCGGTGGCAAAACTCTTACTCTATTTCAACTGGAGGCTTCCCCTGAATGAGCAGGAATTGGACATGACTGAAATGTTTAATGGACTCACTCTACCCAGAGCGCATGAACTCTTCGCTCTTCCAACTCCTCGTCTTCCAGTGCTATAATTAGTATGGCTAACTGTTATAATCACAGTATATAAGTATCGTTTTTACAGTATATTAGAAGCTGATGAAGTGCTCTATCTTTATAAAGAACCCTTGCACAGTAGAATGCCCCGTGCATTCAATGTGTGTTTATTTAAGCCAGAATTTATTAAATAGGTAGATTTTGTGCTCAGGATTAGTTTTCAACATTTCACAATGGTAATTTCATTTCGACAATGGCAATTAGGCTTGCTAAACTACCCTGAATCGCTGACATCTGAGCATGCATTCTCTGTGACTCCTGCTGGGTACCGGCAAGTTCCTCTCATGCTCGTTCCTCATTGCTGTGCATGTTTCTCCTGAGGCTTCCTTCTCAGCCTGGTGTTTTTATTTTTTTATTTTATTTTTTTATTATTTTTTTAACTTGACACGTAGTGAATTATTCGTGGGATCCTTCTTCGTGGCTTGTGCTTGATGCTTATCTTTGTAATGAATCATATGTTGTATTAGGTAGCTCGTGGGCTTGGCTTTAATATTTAGAGATTGCCCAATTTTTTTTTTTTTTTTTGTTTGCACTGTATCTATTTTGGATGAACTGCTGAGAATCATTATCAGAACTCTTTTCTGGGACCTTCTGTTTTTCATCTTTTTATTTCTAAACATCTTGGGAAAAGATGCACTCTTTTTTTTTGTTCACATGCATTCTCAAAGCCCCCGTTTTTGAAATCCCCTTCGGAAAGGACTGTATTTTGTATAAAGTCTCATTTACCTGTAGATTTGTTATTTACCATTTGTTAAATATATAAAATATTAGTTGTATAAATATATAACATATTATATAAATGTGGTATAATGAAATACTCATGCTTGTTTTACAATATTTGCAGGATGCAACTCTTATTAATTCTCGGTGTGTGCAGGTGAAGAGTCATTCTCACAGGTGGCTAGAACCAGGGAGAGTCTCTCTTTTCTAATGCACCTACCCTCCTTCAATTCTCCTGGGAAGCATGCACACTCTCACGTTAATTCTGGGTAGTCTACTTAGGGTTATAGGTCATTTCTATTTATTTCTTTTTGAGTTGATTTAAGGGTTTTAGGTTGCAGGATGGGAGTTGTTTCAGGATCTAGTTTGCACAATTTATGAGGGTGGTAAGGCCTTAGGTTTCAGTTTTTGAAACCAGGCTCTGATACCATGTGTAAGGTTATGCTCCATAGAGACTTATAAAACCAGAAAAATAATATAAAATTTAATTTAAGGAAATGCTATCCTAACATTTCATAACATCATAACCAACATATATCCATTCAGTTTAATTAAAATTTACGAACATATTCTAATTCACTTACGAGCAACAACATAACATTGCAACAAATACATAAAATAAATTACCTCTTCTTGAGGCTAACCCTGGTCTTTTACTGGTCCAATGCTGAAGTTGAAACTGTGCCAAACACTGCCCAAAACCGAGTTTTCCTCCCTGCCATCTAAGAGCAGCCTGTCCGGCTCCCTAGATCTAAGATACCGTAAGGATATCCTGGCCCCTGTGCCCAAAACCCCCAACAAACTGAAACCTCCTGCTTATGATTCACCAAAAACCCCCAAAACCAAAATCCTCACATCCGAGATCTCCACAGAAAATCTCTCACAGAAATATATCCTCCCCTCAAAATGCTTCCTCCTCCAAAAAGAATGGCCTCCCCGTAAGACTCTTCCCCATCATATCCTCCTTCACCGACTCTCCTCCCCTCATTAATTTCCTTATCTTCCCATTTAATATCTTATCCCCTTCTTTAATGTCTTATCCCCTTCATTAATATCTTATCCCCTCCCGCATACGTAAAGCTTTTAATTAAACAAGTTAAAATGATTAAGCCCATTAAATTTATTACCCATGTCATTGAATGTGATATGTAATTAATAATTAATCAAAAGTTATAAATAATTAATTAATAAATAAATATTTAATTAATATTATTAATGCTAATTATTGTTTAATTAAAACCATATTAGGACAATTAATTATCTAATTAATTTTACTTAATAATCCCTAAGCATATATTCAACTAGGGTTGTTACAGGAGACAAAAGAACTTACCCAGTCGAAGGATTTGGACAAGCCTCCATCAAGTTGAAAACATGTAACAATGTTCATTTGAGCAATGTCTTATATGTACCTGGTTTAGAAAAGAATCTTGTATCCATATCCTGCCTATAAGACAAAGGAAACAAAATAGCTTTCGTAGATGGAAAGGTGTTATCTTGGCATAAATACTCCAGCATAGAGAATGCTAGGGTTATTGGAACCCGTGAAGGAAATCTATATAGACTACTAGAACAAAATGAAGAAGCTCTTGTACATGATGAAGTCAATCCCAATGAACTTTGGTACAAAAGGTATGCTCATATTAAATATTAAGCATTACCTTTTCTCAAAAAGATGGGTGAAGGAATACCAGAATTGCAGTCTACACATGAAGGAATTTGAAAAGGATGTGCTCTTGGAAAGAATATCAAGAAACCATTTCCAAGCAACAACAATAGATCTAAGGAGATTCTAGATCTAATACACTCAAATGTTTGTAGTCTGATTCCAGTAAAATCTCTAGGAGGTTCTCTTTACTACGTAGTCTTCATAGATGATTATTCAAGAAAGACTTGATTATATCTTCTGAAGACAAAGGATGAATTATTCAACAAGTTTCAAGAATTGAAAGCAGAGATAGAGAACCTCACGAACAAGAAAATCAAGACCTTAAGAACAGATAATGGAGGAGAATACACATCAAAGGAATTCGTTACATTCTGTAAATCAATAGGGATTAGGAGGGAGCTGATTGTTCCTCATAATCCTCAACAAAATGGTGTAGTAGAAAGGAAGAACAAATATATTGAAGAATCTGTGAAGGCACTACTAAACGATCAAGGTTTATCCATGTTATTATGGGGAGAAACAACCATGATAGAAATATATGTCCAGAAAAGAAGTCCTCACCACATGTTGAAGGATATGACTCCAGAAGAAGCCTTCTCAGGTAAGAAACCTAATGTGGAAAACCTAAGAATCTTTGGATGTCCTGTTTACTCTTACATTCCCAAGGACAAAAGGAATAAATTAGAACCCTCAGGAAAGAAGGGCATATTTGTGGGATATAGAGAATTATCCAAGGCTTATAGAATCTATATCCTGAAACAACATAATATTGAAGTCAGCAAAGACGTGACCTTCAATGAAAAGATGGCTTTCAAGAAATCCATAAAAGAAACTATAGAAGAAGAAGAGCATGAATATCCTATTGAAGAAAGAACAGAAAACCAGAATGACGAAAAGGAACAACTTCATCATCCGATGCAACCATGTGAGACCATTGATCCAGAGACCATACCTAAGACCAAGAAACGACCAACTTGGCTTGAAGCTACCTTACAAGAAGCAGAAAGACTCAAGGCCCCAGATGGGACTTTCAGAAAAAGTAATAAGCCCAAAATATTCTCAAGCTTATAAATGAAGAACCTACCACGTTTGAGGAGACAATTCAGAAGAAACAATGGAAAGAAGCTATGACGGAATAACACCAATCCATCATGAAAAATGATGTATGGGAAATTGTGTCTAGACCTAAAGAAAAATCAGTAGTAACTTCAAAATGGGTATATAAGATCAAGCATGCATAAGACAGAAGCATGGATAAATATAAAGCAAGGTTCGTAGCTAGAGGGTTCTCCCAGAGGGAGGGAGAAGACTATGACAAAACATTTGCTCTGGTTGCTAGATATACTTCCATTAGAGATATCATGTCTCTTGCCGCTTCCATGGGTTGGAGTTTACAATAGATGGATGTAAAAACAACTTTCCTCAATGGAGCAATGGAATAAGAAGTATATATTGAAAAACCTCAAGTGTTTGAAGTACATTCCATAGACACTCATGTTTACAGACTAAAGAAATCTTTATATGGACTCAAGAAATCTCCAAGAGCTTGGTATGCCATAATTGACAGCTATCTAATGAGACTCAGTTTCTCCAAAAGTCATGTAGATCCAAATATTTACTACAAAGTCATGAACAATGCGTTTGTGATTCTACTATGATATGTTGACAATCTATTCCTAATAGGTGAAGAGTCTCTCATCATCCAGTGCAAAAAGGAACTAGCTTCCGAGTTTGATATGAAAGATCTTGGTCTCATGCATTATTAGTTGGGACTAGAAGTATGGAAGAAGCATGGTGAAGTATTCCTTGGACAAGGAAAGTATGCAATAAAGATTCTTCAAAAGTTTGGAATGATGGATTGAAAATCCATGGACACTCCTATAACTACATATATAAGAAAAGTAATAGATTCAGATTCTGATCCAGTAGATCCATCACTATATCGACAATTGATTGGGTCATTGATGTATTTGGTAAATACTCAACCAAACATTTTCTTTGCCATGAACACACTAAACCAGTTCCAGGTGGAACCTAGACATGAGCATTGGATAGCTGCAAAGCATGTTCTAAGATATATTTGTGGGACAATAAACTATGGTTTAAGATATACCGCATCTAGTGATATATAACTTCATCGATTCATAGATTCAGATTGGACAGGAAGTGCAGAAGACAGAAAGAGTACTTCAGGGATGTGTTTCAGCTTGGGCTCCACTATGATATTGTGGGGCAGAAGGAAACATAATTCTGTCGCACTCAACACAGGAGAAGAAGAATATATCACAGCATGTGAGGCATGTACAAAATAAATATGGATAAGAAAGCTAATCTCTGATTTATTTGATCAGGTTCTAGATTCGACCATAATACACTATGACACTCAGAGTTGTATAAGGCTATCAGAACATCTAGTGTTTCATGAATGGTCAAAACATATTGAGATCAAATACTACTTTATTCGAGATAAAGTCCAGGAAGGAGAAGTAAAGCTCCAGTATATCCCCACAGATGACCAGACAACATATATCCTGACAAATCCTCTATCCAGAATAAAGTTTGCATATTTCTGAGACAAATTGGGGATCGTGGAAATAAATACCTTAGCTGAAAGGGAAGAAATGACTCTCCAGGTTGGGAGGGAGAATTGACATATCATTGAATTAAGGACAATCATTTTCAAGTTTTGAAAAATGGTCCATATTAGGGAGTTCATTTCCAGTTCGAAAAGCAATTTGAGATTTCTAACGAACAAACATTTTTCCAGTTCGGAAAATGGTCTATATTGAACGATCATTTTCGTGATGAAAATGGTTCGATGGATTGCCGATGTACCATAAACAACGATTTCCCATTGTGTTTAACATGGGGAATGTTCTATGGTAGTATCTCTTCTTGTTGGATCCAAAACCGCTCGAAAATACTCAAATGCAGAAAAGGAGGATCTAGGAATGACCCAGAAGACTCAGAAGGGTCCCTAGGCTCAGAAAATGCTCAAAAATCAAAGTCCTCAGAATTGGATGAAACCAACACCATTGCGTCCAGATCTTTCTCTCGATTCCGGCCATATATTTACTTTCTCAAACAGAGCTCATATGAAGAAGTTATGACACTCTGAAGTTTTTCGAAAACATCGAAAAAAAGTCAAACAGTCAACAGGCCGTACTGATGACGTCAACAGTACACGTGGAACCTGAGGAAATGACACGTGGCATGCCATACAGATGATGACATCATCAGAGTGACGTGTCGTCAGCCAATGAGAGGCTGACACGTGGCCCAATTAGGGGGTGCCACGTGTCACCTTCTAGAAGCCCAACAATTTGGAGGATTCAGCCAAATCTGGGGGTTTTCTGCCAAATCTGACGGTTACTGCCAAATCTAGAGGAGGTTCGGTAAGTTTGGCGAACTGGTTAGTGGTTCTACTTATTTAATCAGGCACACAAAATGAGGCAAGGGGAGTTCGCAGACGCTGCATTGGAATCCGTGCTAGGAGGTGTCCCCAACGACCTGCTTAGACATAGATCAACTTTATACTCAAAAGTTGCATAATTTCGAGAGGATTCTGAATATGCTATTTGTTTCTTCATCAGAGTAGCCGAACAGAAAAGTGCCTCCAGAGCCCATTTGAGCGAGCCAAGCATACTCGAGTTTACAGTCAAAAGTTGTAGAATGATTTTTTCCATCCACCTATGATGTTTGTTTCTGCCCATAATCGCAGATCTGAAAGTTGGTTTTTGGGAGCTCTTATGTAAGCCTTTCTTTGTAAATTTTAAGCATTTGAGATTAATTAAAGAGTGGTCTCACTGTTGGAGTGGACCCGGAGACGTAGCCAGGAAGTCTGGTGAACTCCGTTACCAATTCTTGTTCATAGATGGTTTGCTTACATGTTTATGTGCTCATGTGCTTGATGGATGTTCTTTAATTTTGCATTACAAAGATGGTTATCGGTTATAAATTCACATGCAAATAATGGTTAAAAGATCTTGAATTTTAGATCAAGTTAAATTTCAGATCAAGCTTGGTATCAGAGTGAGGTTAACCATTTGCTTTGTGAGTTGATGTTAACAAGATCCAAGCTTCAACGTGGTGAAGGAGAACTTGAAGAGTTTGATCTAGAGATTGGTTCAAGAAGAGGAAGGATGTCTTCACCAAAAGGAGAAGAAACAACGTCTTCTATTCCTTCTAAAGGGGAATTTCTGAAAGCTTTCATGAGAATGCAAAACGATGGTAGAAGAGCTCTATCAAGATTGAAAGAAAGGTGAATAAGGTGGACCATCTCATACAAAAGATAAAAAAGAAGGAGGTGGTGAGGAACCCCCTAAAACCCTACCAACTTCTCCATCTTTTCTTGATGGTTCTATCCCTTCTCCATTTGAAAAACAAAAAACAAAAGTTGATCCTAATATGCCTCATTTAAAGCTTGATATTAAGTTTGAATTACCTATGTATAATGGAGAGCTTAATGCTGAAAAAATGGACAATTGGATCCATCAAATTGAAGTTTATTGTAGGATTCAAAAGTTTACTAAAGATGCTGTTAAAATTTAGTTGGCTTCTCTCCGACTTAGAGGGACTGCTCTCATTTGGTGGGAGAGAAGATCTCAAGAGGATCTTGCCACAAAAGGAAAAATTGTTTCCTCTTGGTATGAGTTCACTTCAGCACTTAAAAAGCAATTTTATCCATTAGGGTATATGTAGCAAGCTATGATGGATTGACAGAATTTGAGACAAAGTAAGGGACAAAGTGTGCAAGAATACACACAAGAATTTTGAAAAAGAGCATTGGTACTTGGTATACCTCTCTACACTCAGGAAACTCTTCTCAAATATATAGGAGGATTGCATACTTATTTACGTCATATGATATTGATGTTTAATCTGACTAACCTTGACAAGGTGTGTGTTCAAGCAACTCACATTGAGTCAAAAGGGAAGAGTGTCCATGATGTTTCTTCAGCTGAATCTGTCCAGGCAAAAGAAGGCAAGGAAAAGTGGAAATTTAAACATGCAGCTACAATGAAGAAGGGTGATGAGAGACCTACATGCTCGCATTGTCAAAAACAAGGGCATGAAGAGGCAAAGTGTTGGAAGTTACATCCTGAAATGAAACCGAAGTGGTTTAAGGATCGGAAGGGGAAGCAAACAACCACGGTTATCGTTGAGGACCTTGGATCAAATTCCGAGGATGAAAAAAAGATAACAATCATAGGTTTGAAAGGTAAATCTATTGTTGATAATTATGCTAACATTGGTTCTTCATGTGCTTCTACTTCTAAAAATGATGACAATTCTAAGGATAGAAAGAGGAATGCATTGTTTCATATAAGAGTGATTACAAAACAAACAAAGGTTGACACACTCATAGATAGTTGATCTCAAGTTAATCTTATTTCAGAAGAAGTAGTTAAGCAATTGGGATTAACAACGAAACTACACAAGAAACCTTATCCATTAGGTTGGGTATGCAAAGATAAAAGATTACAAGTAACACGACAATGTGATATAAAGTTTGCAATTACATCTAAGTTTGTAGATGTTGAATTTGATGTGGTCCCACTAGATATCTGTGGAATTGTGTTGGGTAGTCCGTACTTATAGGATCGAAAAATGATCTTCTATCGAGAACATAATCAATATCACTTGTTTAAAGAAGGAATTGAGTACATAGTGCATTCACATTCATTCAAAAACGACAAATCATTGGGCACTACACAACAATTAAAAAGGGTTGTTAATGCAAGTCGGAATTTGACACTTATGTCTATACAATGTAAGGAATAAAAGAATCCTAAGCATGAAAAGGAAGTGTCATTTCACTACAATGCACCTGTTTTGGTTGATAGTGTTTCTATGGTTAAAAGTCAGCATGGTTTGGGTACAATCTCTTTCACATGTTCAATGTTTGTATTCAACTTATTACTAATTAGTAGTATGTGGTTGGGTCCGACAATGTTGAATGAAGATGTGATTAAGAATGTGATTAATGTACTTAACAATGTCAGTGAAATGTTGATTGTTGTATTTTTGAGTCAGATGTACAGGTTCCAGGAGGAATGGATAGGTGATACAGGAGAGACAAACATGTCCTCACTTATTTTCTGAATGATTTCATGCTTTTGGTGGTCCACAATCTTCTCAGTGGGGAGGTGTGATCCAGGTGGATCCAAAACCGCTTGAAAATATTCAAATGTAGTAAAGGAGGATCTAAGAATGACCCAAAAGACTCATAAGGGTCCCTAGGCTCATAAAATGCTCAAAAATCAAAGTTCTCAGAATTGGATGAAACTAACACCATTGTGTCTAGCTCGTTCTCCCTATTCTGGCCATATATTTACTTTCTCAAATGGAGCTTGTATGGAGAATAAATGACACTATGAAGTTTTTCGAAAAAAAAAGAGAGTCAAACAGTCAACAGGCTGTATTGATGACATCAACAGTACGGATGATGACATCAACATGACACATGGTAGCCTGAGGAAATGACATGTGGCAGGATGTATGGATGATGATGTCAACAGAGTGATGTGTCGTCAGCCAATGAGAGGCTTACACGTGGCCCAATCAGGAAGTGCCACGTGTCACCTTCTAGAAGCCCAACAGTTTGGAGGATTCAACCAAATCTGGCGGTTTTTTGCCAAATCTGATGGTTACCGCCAAATCTGGAGGAGGTTCACTAAGTTTGGTGAACTGGTTAGCGGTTATGCTTATTTAACCAAGCACACAAAATGAGGCAGGGGGGAGTTGGCAGAGGCTGCATTGGAATCTGTGCCAGGAGGTGTCCCAAGCGACCTGCTCAGAAATAGATAGACTTTATACTCAACAGTTTTAGAATTTTGAGAGGATTCCGAATATGCTATTTGTTTCTTCATCAGAATAGCCGAACATAAAAGTTCTTCCAGATCCCATTTGAGCGAGCCAAGCATACTCGAGTTTACAGTCAAAAGTTGCAGAATGACATTTTTCAGCCACCTATGATGTCTGTTTCTGCCCAGAATCACAGATCTGAAAGTTGGTTTTTGGGAACTCTTGTGTAAGCCTTTCTTTGTAATTTTTAAGCATTTGAGATTAATTAAAGAGCGGTCTCACTGTTGGAGTGGACCCGGAGACGTAGCCATGAAGTCTGGTGAACTCCGTTACCAATTCTTGTTCATAGATGGTTTGCTTACATGTTTATGTGCTCATGTGCTTGATGGATGTTCTTTAATTTTGCATTACAAAGATGGTTATCAGTTATAAATTCACATGCAAATAATGGTTAAAATATCTTGAATTTTAGATCAAGTTAAATTTCAGATCATTTTCGTGATGAAAATGGTTCGATGGATTGCTGATGTACCATAAACGATGATTTCTCATTGTGTTTAACATGGGGAATGTTCTATGGCAGTATCTCTTCTTGAGGGTTACTCAAGAATACTGGTTTGTCTCGCCAGACAGTCATTCCTTCGAAGCTCACAGTTGTGAGCAGTTTCGAAGAATGGTCCATTTTGGAGGTTGGTGCAAGACAACTATTTCCTTAGGAAATGGTCCGGATAGTCATTCCTTAGGGAAGATTCATTCTCTCCAGGTTTCACTTTTTTTAGTGCTAGAGTAATGGCCCATGGTGGGGAATGGTCCAGGTTCATAAATCAGGGACATGCATTCCCTAGGGCAGACTCATTCTCTCCAGGTTGTACTTTGTTTAGTGTCGAAAGAATGGCCCAGGGTGGGGAATGGTCCAGGCTTAGAAATCAGGGCAATCATTCTTCCTTGCTTGAGAAGAATGGTCCAGATAGCCCATCATTTATGTTCTACTATGAGGGAATATGCTCTTTCAGATCTCACAGACGTGAGTGAAAGAATAGCCCAGATGATTCGGTTGATATCATAACAATATTTTTTGTGTAGATTGATATCAAATGATTGTTATGGAGAAAATGGAGATATTCTACTGTGGTGGATATGTTCCACTATCTGTGACTATGTGTCACAGTCTGAGTAGTTGTGTACTACTATGGATAAACACAGTTGTGTTCTATCAGTTGATTTGTACTAGTTGTCATGGAGATTATCTAGTTGGATAATAATGATGGTACTCGTGCTGCTACCAGTTGAATGGTCTGTTTGTGCTCAAGACCATTATCAATTATACCTCTCTAGCTAGGAGGGAGTGTTGATATTATGGTATCTTCGGGAGGTATCAACCTCCATTGTGACCCTTTGACAAAGATTAGAATATTCCGAAAGAAAGAAAATAAGTTAATGTAACCCTAGAAGAGATGTTGGTTGATAAAAGATAATTGATATGAATTAAATAGTACCCAGATTGAGAAGTCGATCCAAGCAGCCTGCCAGAGCCAGTATAAATACAAGGTGCCAGTTCTCATTGGTACACACTTCTCAGAATTGCAGAAAGGTACTTGTGTGCACTGTAGTTTGGCAGTCTTGTGCGTAAGTTCTGGAGAAGGTGCTGTCACTAGTTCTGAAGCCTATTTCTTCTATCCTTTTGGGTTGGACTCTGTAAAGCCTATTACTTATTTCTTGGTGCATTAGCCTTGCTTGGCTATTGGATTTCTACCAGGATTCTTCTCACTGTCAAGGTCAAGGTGCTCGGAGGGTGGCTTCGGCCTATGGTTGTGTGACAATAGTGATATTGTCTATGGTAAAATGAACACATTCTAACACCTATATCATAAGTCCGACCGATCGCCTTGTTATAATATACTTAACCATGCTTCCAACCGCGAGTTCATGGGTTCAAGATTTCATCTTCCAAATTCTGCAATCTCCATTTTGCACCCAAACACCTGTGATCTACATTATGACCATCAGACTTGTCTCCGGTACCGAGCTACTAAGTATCCCATTTATCCTATTTCTAAGTCCAACCGACTGCTGTGCAACACTTATCCTATTTTCGACCATTCAAAATCGTGGGTTCGCGGGCTCCGGGGTTGGTGGGTTCATAAAAAAGTCCCAAATTCAAATTGCTCTCATCTGTCCCCGCCCTCTTCGTGATTTTCCCAATACACATTTAGTATGGTTTAATGCTAATAAATGATCAAGCAGGTTATGTAAATATCATCATTAATACGCGAAGGGATCGAGGATATTTTCCATTAAATTGCATTAAATCATGATTTTCCAAGGGTTATATTATTGTTATATCTCATAAAGCTTTCATTTCAAGTTATTATCCGGTTGAAAGAACACTCTCGTCAAATTATGGTAGTAGCATCCAGACAACAATTCTATGGCGATACTTTGAACATTATTGGTCATGAACACCAAAACTTTTAGTGGTCCAAAGCATACTCGTATTATTCATATCCTCTTGCACAAAAAGATATAATATGGACTTCTAGAATTTCTCGCACAGGGTGTGTCCTTGAGGTATTTGACTGCCAAAAAATGGTTGCATGGTGCATTGAGAAATACACACCAAGTCAGCGAATCATACAACTCCAGGATCATTCCCCCATCTCTCTTTCACCGCAAGTGTTTCGTAAGATGTTGAAGATCCCTGAACCAACACTTACCTTCAGAGGAGAGGATTGCATAGATTTTATGAAAAAACATGACAATGGCCTGGATCCTAGAAGACATAACAAGGATCCAGGTTGACTCGTTTAAAAACCCCTTTTAAGAAATCGCTTGGCTGTTTACTAGGATGACAGAACAAGAAAGCACCGCCACCATTTCCCGCATGATTCTTTATATTTTATATTTTAAAGTTAAAGAGCAAGCTATATTCGATTGGGGAAAACTGATTTCCATTGAAATATCCTCCCAATTGTCACATTAAAAAAGGGACGAGAAATTCTTAATGGATTCTTATTTGGTGTTTGCGATAGTATATTGTTGTCAATTTCCAAAATTGACTATCTGTAAGAGGGTGAACTGTGAAATTGATCCATTCACCTTCTGGTATCAAGGATTGTGGAGACACATGACTTCTTTGCATTTTTACAAAGTTTACAATGATTTCATTTCAGTTTTCAAAGGAATGTTGTTTGGTAAAAATACCCCCAGGATATCTGACCAAGCAAATAAATTCTTGGAGAAAAATGGGACATTAGAGAAGATGGAAAACCACAGTGTTATCAGGATCTTTTGTTCCAAGGAAAATCCCTCTTTTCTTCCAACCATGTATTTGGTAAAATGTTTATTACGGAAGTGGAAAGGAAATATAATTTCTGGTTGCGCTTTTCCACGAGAAACGAAAAAATCCATTTATACCCTTGCCTTGGAAAATTGGAGACTTTATATTCAAGAATATAATTTTTTTTGATGAGTTTGCGAATCACTTCCACAATGTAAATCTGAAGTATGTTGAAAAGATAAAGGGGTTTGACCCTAACAGAATTTTCATGGAACATATGCTGTTAGTAGGATTCAACAACTCATTCATTCATACTATTTTGAGTGAAGAAGAAGATAACAACTTAGGCGCTCCTTCTCACAATGTTGGTGACTTGGAAACAATACTTAGTACTCATGAATTTTACAAGCAGAAAGGAAAGGGTCCCAATGAGAAGAGCGCCCAGTCTCCAGTTGTTACTCCTAAGACTAACACATCTCGGAGCAATGCTCCAATGACCCACCCAAATAGGAAAGTCACCAATAGTAGTTCAAGCGGCGAAGGAGAAAATAACCCCCCCGAGAAACTTCTCTCTTGAAGACATGGAGCTCGAGGCAGACATCGAGAAAATATTTCCCACCATTGATCAACCAGGAAATCTAGCCCACCAAAATTCATCATTAGAGATCATTGAGAATGAGAGATTCAATGAAGAAGAGTCATTCGCTTTCCAGAGCGCTGTCTTTGACGAGGAATCTAAGAAATTTATTATTGAAAAAGGTGATATGAAAAATAAGAAAGGGAAATCTCATTCAGAGGTTGACCTAAAATATATGGGCCCGTCCCAAATATCTAGAATTCACAGAGCAACCATGGATGCTCTAGATGATTCCATAGGTGGTTTAGAAGTAGAAAACACGAAGTTGAAAGAAAGGATCAAGGAACTGGAAGATGCCTTAATTCCTTTTCCATTTCCTTTTAGTCCTTTGTCAATATTCATACCCACCACACCTACTGTCAAATTGAAAGGATCTTTGAGCCTACTTACATCTTCCAGGAGTTATGTAGAAATAAATATTAAAAAGAGAATGACACTGATCACAGAGGCATGGGAAGTTTTGAAAAACATTGTTTCTTTTGGCTCGAGGGCACATGACTTCCATAAATATTTGCAAGGTGAATTGGAAAACAAGGAAGGTTTTTACATTGATGTTGTATTACCCTTTGGAAACAAAGTCTCTAACATGACGAAACTAAGGAGAATAGAGGAGAATATCCCCTCCGCAAGTCAGATAAAACAATTGAACACGTGTTGGAAGGAAAAAATTAAAAATTTGAATAATATTGTTCAAGCATGGAACCAAGCTATATCAAAGATGGAAGAAATGTTCAAGAGGCTCACAGAGATAGACCTAGCCGGAGGTACTAACAAAGTAGAAGACCCCAAATTAATTCTCAACTCAATGTTCCTAACAAAGTAACAGTTTGATGAACACGTTGGGATATTTAAACGGTTATCAGTTGAAATTTTTTATGGTATACTTGAATATGATGAAGATGACATAGACAATTGGCTAGTGGACTATTCCGTGAAGAATCATGATATTGAGGAAGCACTACATGGTGTTTCCCTTGATTTGAGAGACTTGGAGGGAGAACTATTCAACATCAAAATCCATTGTGAGATAAACATGGCACCAATGAAAAATTATATTGAAGAATGGTTTAAGAAAGCAATTGAAAAATTGACCAACGAGGGGCAAGAAACAATTGAGACAGTTCCCTTAACCCTTAATGAAGACAATAAAATGACACCAACAAGCAAGTGAAGACACAAGAGACCATCATAGTAAGTTTATGTTGATCACATATTTCTTTCTTTATAAGTTCCTTCATATGTTACTCCGCTTCTTTGACTAGAAAGGTTTAACCGAAGTCTGATAACTTCTCTTTTTCTTCTTTCTAGGTCTTGCTGTTCTTTTACCGCCCATCATCCTCCTTCTACAATATTAATTCTTGTTTATATTTTCTTTATGGTCCGCGAGAGCCCCAATCCTAGTCCTTAGGACAAACACATTTTAAATTTCAAAGAATATGTAATAGACTATATATATTTTTAGAAATTTCAAGAGAGCTATTTCAAGATTAGTTTTGACTGTGCTTTGTAGCTCTGAGTTTTGAGTATAAAGTATTTGAGATTGATCTATCATTATATTTATTTGAGCTACCCATGTTTCCACTCTGTTAAATTTATCTTATGCATGCAAATCATTTTCTTTTTATTTTATGTGATAATTGTTTTTTAGTTTAACTATGATGGATGTGAGGAAATTTTACTTATCTTCTTTAAATGTATGAAGTGTGCAGTTCCTGGTCATTTCTCAGGAACTCTCTCTCTCTCTCTCTCTCTCTCTCTCTAAAAACCTCTAGATATAAAAAAAACTCTACCTAAATCCACAAAACTTTCAAGGGATTTCTAATGATAGCATTTAAATCTATCAACTATCTTGACCTGATCGATATTCTTGATTACATACAAATGAGGATCAATAATATCGAATCCTCCACATGTAGAAAAAAATAACATTACCCAACTAATTGCTCGAATACACAATTTACATGGTAATTAGGAAAAATTTAACACACCCAACCCCCTAACCCCTCCTTAGGTTGGTGGGGTGTCAAAATTTTCTCTTTCTCATCTTAACTCCTTTCTCAAAATAGAGCCCATAGATAGAATCTTCTCATCGAGAGCTTTCCAACGATTGCCAACATGCTCAAAACTGAGCTTAGGATCATAATTTATGGCCTCCTAAAACTTTCAGACCTTTTCCTACCAAAATTCCACCTGATGTCCATGTGGCACCCACGTGGACCTTTACCATCCAGACCAACCTACATGGAAACCCCTGGCGCTGACCTGTGAGGACATGTAAACAACCGATGATAGTTGTGGTGGTTTCCCCCTACTCCACCATGCACCAGGATCCCATGGATCCCCCACACTAGACTATATCTAACACCCTTTCGGTGGCCGATTATCTAGTGGATCGGTGCCCAAGGCCATACCCAAACTGGAAACACACCCCCATCGACACCTTAACCTATCGGATACTTCACTCCACCGGGCGACTCACCCCACCGGGAACTCAGCTTACCGAGCACCAAGATCCTGGGTTAACTCATACGCACTCACATGTCGGAAGCACAATTCGACGATCAAGATGACACCTAAACATGTGGGCACGACATGGCATGGCATGTCATCACTGTTATATTTTCATTATTTTCATTAACATTATATTTACCATAACATTTTTATCTTCTTTTAACATTCAGTAGTCATATACTGAAATATTAGCAACAAATAAACAAGCACAATAAGACAAAAATATTTATCCTGAGAAAACCCCAAACTTGGGGAAAATCCCAACCAACTTTTCTTAGAGAGAATATTCCAATACAACCATGAAAAATCTCTAATCACAAGAGAAAATGAATAATGAAGAACCAAATACTTATCTCTTCTTCTTCTCAAACCCTAGCGAGGGTAGACAACTGAGTCACCAAATAACTGTCCCAAGATAGGAGCATCACTAGCACACCACAAAACTGGCACAACTGGTAACTACAGCTCCAGTTGCTACTGCAACTGCTAGTACAACTACAACTGCAACGGCTACTACAACTACTACTATAACTATAACTGTTACTGGAACTGCAATTGCTATTGCACCTACTACTGTAACTACAACTTCTACTACAACTGCAACTACAATTGGCACGAAACAAATGGGTAACACCACACAACCTTAGCGCAACTCTTCCAGAGATAGTGCACAAGAGATATCACCAAGAGTCACCAAGAGTCACCAATAATATCCTTCCCCAAGTGGGGCACACTCTCCAAGAGAACCAGAAACCAGAAATAGCGGAACTGCTGCAACTGCCTAGTTCGCACTCGAGAAGGAGAATTGTCTGTCTTTACAAATGCACTGACCATGACTTGTAGTTATAGTAATCCGGGTTCCTATCTAGGGATGAATTCTTATTTTGGGTCTTCAAATTTACTTTATTATTTCTATGGGTCGACTTCTATTCCTTGAAATTATATCTCCACTTTATTATTATTTCCTATGGGCCGATTTCTCTTCTGTGGCCTTCTATTTCACTTTATTCTTTTCTAGGGTGTTCTTCAACTATTCAATGGTCTTCCTTTGACTTCTTGGAATCTTCTTCTTCTTTAAGAAAATTTTTCTTCGAGGAAAATACCTCTCACAACTACCAAAACATCAACAATCACGCCCTATGGTTTGTACATAACTCTGAACACCCTAGACACATGGCACATATCCTTATGACATATGGGTCAACCACAATGCGACATGGGGACAGATGTAACACTCCATGTCATCACAAGGTATAAGGATCCTCCATTTAGGTGCTAACATATGTCCACTTCTCATTGGATTGACTATGTCATCTTGACATCACTTTGATGTCATTGAAACGTGCCCTGGTTTACTCTCAACAAAGGATACAGTTCAAAACCCTTCTTAGAACCTTGACTCACCGACAATCGGGCCACCAGACCTCTTAAATAGTCCTTGCAGGAAACCTATGGTTGTCTGGTGGTTTGGTATTCATGGCGACGACTCCCTACAAATATTTCCTAGGAAATCAATGGTCGAAATTCATCGGCCTTCGGATCGAACGATTGATATCTAAGGGTGTGAATCAAAGTTTTATGCTCGACCAAGGCCCCACACTCACCCCGCAACAATATAATATTGACATGTTATCCCTCGTGGAATTCTAGCCACCTTCCTGACACTCTTTGTCACTATGACATCACTCACTCGTGTCTTAATATCCTTAGCTCAATGCTCACAAGGGAAAGGGGTTAGAACCCTTCCTAGAACCTTTCCCAATGAGCATCTGTGGAATCGGGTAAAACTCAACAGGATGATTCCTTGGGAATATCGGTATATTGAGGGTCTGATTACACCTCTCCACACTCATTCATTGGTTAATACAAGCTGCAAAAATCCAATGGAGGAACTATGACTCACCAACACCAGAAATTAGTAAGGCTTCGTTAACTAAAAGTTCTGGGCCTCAGGTCCTCTAGTGACTCAGTTAACTGGGGCTCTACCCCTAGTGTCTAATCTCTGGTGGCGATCAGGTGATGGAGGTTTATCCTCCCCTTCGATCTGAAAAATACCATCGCTCGAGGTTTCGATAGGTGTATTGAGTGTTAAGTAACTGTTTACTAATGGAAATTGTTCACATGAATAGATGGTTAGTAAAGACATGTTGAATGCCTTACTTCCCCTCATCACTGTAGAGCCTTGGTTCCTACATCCCCTCTATATTCCTTGGGCAAGACTTCACTTTCTTTGTAGGTGATTCTGAAAGGGACAATGTCTAAGGGTTTTGTTGGTATATTGATGATTAACCTCGGGTCTTCCCACTGCAAGCTAACAAATGGTTCCGTTGTCAGGACCAAAAATTGTAACTGAGGGGAATGTTTTAGAGGCCAAATAAGGAGGAGATCACCGAATGGATAGGAAGGAAGTAACGATAATTTTCCATAGAACAAAATACAAATCCACGACTCAACAATGAACAATGGTTGCAAAGGTATGTGTTCACAGATCTTCATGAAATTTTCTTTGGTGAGTTTCTGATAATTTTGATTGAATGGTTAGAAAGGCTAGTGGAGAACGCTGGGAGATATCAATCTGAAACTTTCAAGAAACTGGACTTCTAAATTGATAAGACAATTGACTTTAGTAAGTAATAAGTTTTCTCGCACAATTGATTTTTGGTTGAATAATATATTGGGGGGTTAGATTGCAAAATTTGCAGTATATTGTATAGAGTTTTATAGTGTCACATATAGGGACTTTTTCAAGGGTTCTTGCATAAGATATTTGAGTGCATTGTCTACTTGGATAAAAAAATTGTTGCACGACAAGAATGCCATGAAGATGGAGTCTGATTTCTAGGCACCTTCATGCAAATAGGGGAACTGGGTGATGACTATAGGATGGTCTGAGAGTGGAAAGGATGAGTAAGTATTGGATGGACTGAGGATGCTGAGGGAGGAAGACACTGACTTAGACAGAGATATTAGAGTATTGTACCGTGGGAAAGGGTTTAAATATAGTAAGAATGATACTATGGCTAAGAGATAAGATCAACATAGAGTGTTTGAGAAAAGAGACCCTTGCGCAGTACTTTAGATCACATCATATGAAAAAATAAAAGAGAAAGAAAAGGATCCTAAGTACAGTCCAGTAGAAGAAGGAAGTCCATCTCATATCAGAATCTACATCAAACCCATGACCCCGTGTGCGTCACCTAGATATGAAGCAGAAACCAAAACCTTATTGAGAGAAATTGTAGTTAGTGGAGTAAGTCAGAACAATAATTATAATAGTTGAAGTAGTGTAGCGAAACAGAGTCAGTCAACATCACTGAAGATATGTACTACACATAATAGAATTCCGGGAATATATCATACATTAAGAATGACTGAATTTCAGGGAGTAGGGTCGGAGGACCCAGAGAAAAATATATTTGTGTGCGACATGATCTGAATTGTGAAGAATGTACAGAACAAGGCAAAAAATATCGTGCACTTAGCCACAACATTCATATGTTGTGCACTACTATGGTATATGATGTATCAAGAAACTACACATGCCAAACAATCAAGAACTTTGGCAGAGATTGGACAAGCGTTGTTAAAGGAATTCAGGAAGTCAAAATCTAAATCTCATTATATCACAAAGATAAAAGAGATTAAGAAAGTAAAGAATGAGACATTTTGGGATTATGGCCAAAGATTTAAAGGTGTGATGGGTATATTAAACTTTCAGATTCATGACGAACAACATCGAGAATGGTTTATTGCAGGTCTATTTCCGCACATTCACTGTCCGTTAACACAACATAAATTCACGTCGCAGCCTGAAGCATTAGAAATTGAGATGAAGTTGGAAACATATCCTATAGGAGATGGAATATGTATGGCACAAGTACAGTCACAATTGGTTGTGTTGAGAATTCTGTTATCATAGATAAAAAAGGAAAAGGAAACGCGAAAACAAGTTTGGTGTATTACATGTAAGACAAAAGGCCACCGCAAAGAAGAATGTCTAGCATTTGCACAACATATGACCACAAGAGAACTGAATCCATTGGCAGACAAAGTAGGGTATTGTGAGATATGTAAGACATGGAGAAATCATCCGACTGCTTGTCCATTACTGCAGAAGTACTAGAGTACTCCCAGGAAGGTGTTCTATAATTTTTGGAAATCTGTAGGGCACAATGAAAAATATTGTCGCTTATTCGACTTAATGAGAGAGAGCACATCAGATGTGTACAAAATATAGGAAGAAAATTCCGCATCAGAAGGAGGATTTACACATTGCAATACTCCGAGAGGATTTAATCAGGGTGGACATGGAGGATTCGATAGAGGCCAAGGATGTGGAGGATTTTATCGAGGAGGTAGAGGAACAATAATTTGGTATAACTGTAATAAACCAAGACATTTAGTGAGGGATTTCCCAAATCCTTGCACTCCATGCATGTATTGCAGAGCATTGGACCATGTGACAAAATATTGTCCTCAATTGATAGCGAAGTGGAAGGAAAGAGGGAATTAGAATCAAAACCAAAATCATAACCAAAACATGTAGATGATAGCAATCAAGGAGCACGGTAATCATCCCAGACTAGCAGTTGTTACACGTTGAGGAACAATGACTGGACTAGATGCGATGGAAAAGGGAAATGGGGTTGAACAATGGATAAGGAAAGTAGCTGGGCCTATGCCAACATTTAATCTGCAGAAAGAGAAAGAGACATATCAACAAGCATGGAAGGAGATACTAGGACCAAACTGGATATCATCCATGTCAAATACACCGCCAATATTGATGTAGCGGGAAAACCCCCTACGTACTACACCAGGGTTCTTAAGTGCAGGCAGAGCTAACCGTCTAAAGTCTCCTACTTTTAACAACTATCCCGTCATTACCCCACAATCATACATAAAAAACAAAGTATAGGGATCCGGTAAGCCTACCTTAAACTCCGCGTTCGGTGTCGATCCCTTTGCGCTTAGTTGTTTCTTGACTGCAGATATCCTCCCAAGGTCAACCTGCATTCACCAAAAGACAAACAAGAAACTACAAGCATGTATTCTATGTGTGTATTAGTGGGTTAGATATCATAACAAAAAATAAATAAATCATGAAGATTGAAGACATCATTTGGCGGGACGGAAAACGTATTTCTTTATATTAATCTCACAAAGTCGCTTACTATATGAGACTGACAACTGCTCCTCAAAATCGGTCTTGGAATCCTCTTCACCATGCACCAACTGCTTCCACATATTATTCTTCTCTTCAATTATCTCTAGGGGAATGGCAAGGGTTTGCAATGGAGGAAGAAGGGCTGAAAAAGGAATTCTGGCTCAAACTCACAATGTGGTTGCAAAATATTGGGGCAAAGGGGGAATACTGAAAATGGGTAGAGTTTCTTTGCTCTCATGCTTCTTCTTTGAAAGAGACCCCAATACCTTATTTTATAGGTCAACAAAGATAGTTATTCGGTTGGGTGACCGGCTATGGGTGGTCAAAAGGTTAGGTAATGGCCCAAAAACCCGTATCCCTTTGCAATTTTTATTTTTCGTGCTTTTTGTGAGTATACGCAGGCTGTAATGGTGCAAAAAGCATGTGTATGCAGGCAATAGTGGTGCAGGGCACATACATCTTCAAAAAAATGGTTTTTTAGAAGAGTTGTTCAATGATGGCTTGGCAAAAATAACAAGTAAGATGGCCTGATGCCAAGTATGCATATCTGGTGCAATTTAGGGTTATAACAGATGCCCCCTAATGTGTGAGGTCATAAGATAATCTGATGGCCGAAATACATTACAAATATTCACCAACGTATGAAGCGAGTGAGCCCAGAGACTAGAGTTCAGGAGGTACCATTTGCAAAATAATAATTTGTCTCACCGAGGTGGGCATACCCATGCTTGGGATGAAATAAAATCATGGCTGCCAATCAAATACACTGAAGATCCATGTCACATAACTATATAAAGTGTAGCTGTGAGCAATACACAATGGATCTACATATCAAAATCAAAATATATACATGTATAGTATCCATCTTTAAGAAGCTAATGATGCCCGATGGCTGGAGATGAGGCCTTCAGAGTTCGAGAAACAACTTCAAGATCTTCAAAACTTGGGTAGGAGTGTAATATTAGTGTATGAATTTACTACCTAGAGGTCTTCGACAACTCGTTGGGAATAAACAAGAGGATCTTAGTGATCAGGCAAAGAACTTCATTGATTTTGAACAAGGACTTGATTGGTATTTTGGGATGGCCGGGCACGAGGACAAGAGACAAACTGCAGAAGGGCCAACTCAAGTTTAGTAAAACTTCCCTTGGACAAAAGAATGACAAATGATGAGACTCAGGAAACATGGCATTGACATAAGTTCACGATGCAGGAGGCAACGCAAACTCTCCATGTGTTTGGAAGGATAACCAAACAGAGGAGGACATAACTCTATGTAGCGAGAACAACTTCCTAAGGTCGTTTTAAATCCCAGAGATTGGCGAACAAACATAAGGATGTTCTTTGTCCAAGGGAAACTCATTTTTCTTCCAACAAAAAGAAAATACTTTTACCTTCCTCTTTTTGGGGTATATTTGTGTTTTTTTGTCTTTTTCAATAAGTTTGGAAAGCTTGAAAAAGAATAAAAGAATGCTACGTTACAAAGGAGGAACGAGTGTCACAGACATACTAGTTCCAAGCGCAAGGAACACATTTATGCTCATAGCAAGGAGATATATGCAGGAAAGGGACACTCGGGAAAAATCCTCCATGGGTCAAGGTGTCAAGACGTAGAGGCAAAGTGCTACAAGGCTTGCGTATAAGGCATGCTTTAGATGGTTCAGTTGAGAGAAACATGGAGCTGACATTAGGCTAAAGACGTAGGAATGCAAATGCGATTAGTAAGACACAATGATAACATCCTTCGATGTAATTTTAACGAGCCCAAAGAAGGTAAGATCGACGGTTTTTCATGTTTAAAGAGTCTGAAAAAAGCGTAAAATAAGACTCTACTGGGGTACCTTTTTCAAAGGTAGTCTAGTCGGTTGAAAAAGGGGTAAACTAACACTGAAAAGAGGTCTATTCAAAACCATTTTAATGAGTGTGACAAAGACAATATCACTCAACAATCTTTTCATATTTAAGGAGTCTGAAAAGAGCTTAACTATGGACTCCATAAGGGATGTTCTTTTGGACCAATTTAACGAGTGGGAAGAAACAAGGTCACTCGACCATATTTTTAATTTTAGGGAGTCTGAAAAGAGCTTAACTATGGACTCCGTGGGGGTTCCTTTTTCATAAATTTAGTCCCTCGGGTCCGAAAAAGGGTTAAAATTATACCCAAGAATACTCTTCTAGCGAACCAAAGTTCCTAGAGTATACCTTTGTTCGTACAATTGACCGTTCGGACCGAAAAAGGGGTAAACTACCGCCGGACAGACGTGCCTTCAAATTTTAGTTTGGCGAGCATGAAGGGAGAAAAGATTTCTCGACAACCTTTTCATGTTTAAAGAGTCTGAAAAGGGATTAAAGGAGACTCATATTTGTTTGGGAGTCCTGAGGGTGAGGTCAAGAGTGATGATGAATCAATGCAAATGAGGCTCAAAACTCGTAATTAGGAAAAAACTAAAAAGGACTCTTGATCCTATAGTTATTAACGATGACATGTACACCAAAAACAAATGAGAATCTAAGTAGGGCATCCATGAAAAGGCAGGCTCTACCACTAAATTACGACACTTCTAAAGAAACCATGATGGTTCCGTGTCGCAACTTGGTGGGGTCGATCCTATGGCAAAGAGAAAAAGACAACGAGATGTAAAAAGTGGAGGTGGAAACCTAACTTAGATGCAAAAAGTTGGAAAAATGACCTTTCGCCAAAGGACCTTGAAAAAAAAGGACCCAACTCTCAAAAAGTTTCCCAAGACCAAAAGTGAAGTGTATTGTAACATCCCGAAAGAAACTCAAGAACCATGCTAAATGATTTTTGAGCTAGAAAAAATGACAAAAAGGGGCCAAAAAGTCTATAAATAGAATCTGGCAGCTCATTATCACTATTGTAAATTGAGAATTGACCAAGAAGTCAAAAACACCCCTTTTCTAAAAGAGTTGATTCCGGGAGCTTATGAGGATGAAATGAAATTCCGCTCGGACCAAGTAAGTACAAACTAGCTCCCCTTGCATTTCTATACTTTCCTTTTGCATTTAATTTGGTTTTTTGGGGGGTGCGCACCTCTAAAAAATGTCGACCCTACATGTGCGTGAGATGTTTTAGGAAAGCCCGCGTGTAGAAAATAATCATCCTACGTGCATACACGACTGTGTCCAATACAACCCGCGTACACCCTCCAATATGTGGAGAAAATAAAAAATGCAAGATTTAATCCTCCATGAACTTGTCATTTTGGAGGATGTATGTCCATTGGAAAGAGAGGGAGCATGAGGACATGGATATTTTGGTCGATGATGACCCTACAGCTATGGCCGCATTGAGACAATGTGGTTTGTGGAAGTTCTTCCGGTGTTTGTTTATGAGGGCACAACCCAGGCTATTGAACGCCTTGGTAGATAACTAGCATCCTAACGTTGAGGCATTTATGATCGAGGGGCAGTCATTGACTCCAACGACTAAAGACATTTACTTCTTGACTGGTCTCTCGAGGAGAGGTGATCCAGTCAACTTACGTACTTTTCCCCCTAGGCCTCATAAGATTGAGGAGTTGATTGGACTCCATTGCGAGGCTGGTATTGAGAAAGTAGGTTCTCAGGTGTTGATAAACAAGATCAAAAATCTATTACTGAAAGTGATAGTTCTACTCATTGGGTGGATTACCGGATCCACGGATTTGCATCAAGCCTCCTAGGTGCACATGCATTGTGCAGTGTAGTGCTTAAATGCACAGATTTTTGATTGGAGTACAATCATGCTAGAATGCATGAAGAGACAGATCACCGAGTGTCGCGGGAAAGAAAACAAAAACTTCAGGTTCAGGACCATTCTATTCTCTTTCTTCTTCGAGAGGGTACCCAATCTTAGTCCACGAGAGACAGTGCGAGGGCATGAGGCATCCTTCCCAGTATTATGTATATGGGTGGCATTGCTGCCATGATAGGGGGGCAGAAGGACCATAGAGGCCTTCGATGACAAGCTTTTTGATTGGTGGGAACGATAGATTCCGACAATAGAGGAGTACCCCTATGTCAGGATCAACTTTTCTAGGGATCTGGACATGCCCGTACCTCTTGGAGGTGATTGAGGAGAGATAGGTATGTTTCTTTTTCAAAGTTATTTAATTTTTTTATTTCTTTTTATACATATCATTTTTATGTGTATCAGAGTATCTAACAACTATGTATCTATTATGTACAGATGTGGGACCAATGCATCCAACAAACTTCTTGAGGACCAGGCAACATCCTCGACCAGAGGCAGGACCAGTCACGACTGCCAGACCAACAACAACAACAGGGGGACCTCCAGCCAGAGAGGATGACAGAGTATTGAGACGGGTGGAGTAGAACCTCACTGCGCTCACTCGTACAGTACCCATGGTAGAGATCGAGGATCTCCCACTGTCAATGCAACCTCACGTAGTTGGGGTACCACGCACTTGGGTCCAACTCTTCCAGCGTTTGGAAAATGCCGTTGTTCACTATGGCAGGGCCAACAAGACCTGCCCTTAGCTAGGATGGACTACTTACATGCCGAGGGAACCTTTTGTATATTTTTGAGGGCATAAGCCCCGTGACTCTTACTGGACATATATTTTTGAGGCGCTTGCGCCCACCTATGTACTCTGATACTTTCGATATATATATATATATATATATATATATATGCATATTTACATCTTTTTATTTCTTATGGATTACATTTATTTACAAATGTATTTTCATGTGCGTGTGTGTGTTTTTTCTTACATGTGTGCAATATACCAATCTAATACATTAATAGCTAGAGTATCTGTGATTTGATTCAATCTCCTAGGAACATGGATATATGTAATGTAATCAAAGCTTCATTCTAAGAGATGTAAATTGATGACCACGCTTAATTGTGGGGATGTAAACTGACCGAACGTTAATTTTCCAAAGCGGTCTCACAATTGGAACCATGGTATTGTTGGAAGGGTACGTGGAAGCTTGTGGGGGATTGCGGGGGTTAGAGCGGTGTGGACCCAAAACACCCTCAACAAATTTTGCAATCACATGCTTAAATGACATGAGGTCATTGCGTCACCTCCACTCACCTCCGCTTCATCTACATCCACATCATCCACCTTCACGCGTCTTGTCTTCCTATTGGACACCCACCTCCACGTTTTCCTGTTCACAACTAGTTCATCATAGAGAAAGCGAGAAGAAGGTCCAGTTACAATCGAGACAGAGTGCACTTATCTTCCGAAAGATCAGACACAGACAAAGAGTTAAGTCTCAATCCTAGTTCGATGCAGGATAGCTCTAGAACACTTCAGTAGACTACCTCCTCCTCAAGCAAGAGATCTTATCATGCAACCAGTTGTCTCCAGTGGCCTCCAACAACTCACAGGCATGCCATTACTCAAAAAAGAGATTTTTTATGTCACTCCAAGGCCTATTTTCTGTCAATTCAGGTCCTCCAGTGCATGCATAATTTTTGTCTCAGAGACAATAGTAGTTTTTAGTTGATTAATTCCAACATTTTCTTAGATTAGAGACATGAGTGGTCTTCTCTATGTGATACGAATCACTCTTCTTGATTAAGTCAAGTTTCATAGTCAAGTTAATAATTTGTTTTACGAACAGTTACCTAAAATTAGGTCTCAGTCCCTTAAGGATGAGAACCTCTGCAACTCTGTTAAATAGGGGGTCTTTGAATGTTTTGAACAGTCAGATTTTTTGGGAAAGGATAGCACTACATCAGGATGATTGGAGCCGTTCTATGCGTGGATTAAATCTCTCTACCTAGTGAACATACTCTTGATGGCAATGTTTCGTTCAAATCTTCATGTGTTTTTATCTTATCTTGAATGCATTTTTTGATTTGTGCAAAGTACATTTCATTTCCTTTCAACTATTGTGTAACTTGTCTTTATTGATATGCAACTTGTGAAAATAGCTAATGCTTGGTGAAGATTTGTTTTTATCACAACCTGTGGGAGTGATTGTGTTCTGATACATGTTTTAATATTGAAATATTATTTAATGCATAAAACTTCTGGCAACAAGCTACTCATTGAGTGGTGTGTTGTTTTCCTTTTCTTTTACCCTCTGTTTTACACTGTTTTTCATTAGTGTGCCAGCAACTAAGAAGGACCCTCATCCTTATCTATTTCAAACCCAACCGTGAGCTTGTATTGGTAAAATCAACCCTCTAAACTGGCCCACCAAAAAAACAAAGAATAATCATTCTAAAACTGATAGGTGGCCTAGATTTTCCCTATAGCAGTTAGGTGCAGACCTTAGGACCAACATGCATAGTAAAGAATAGTCTTGTGTCTATTTGGTACAGGGGAAGATCCTATCAAGGTTCATGCCCAAGGGGTCCCCTCACCGAAACAAGCCCAAATAGAAGCCATGCTTCAACCAACTTACAGGGAAACTTATAGGCACCAAAGGGGGGGCATAATCAGGTCTGAAAAGTGACTGCATGGCGAACATTTCCTTACTTACAATGACCAAAGCCCAAAGACCCCTTTCCCTCTAAAGAAGCTCATCAATTTCCCCATGCCTTGGGCCTTCATACTGATGAATATGACAACCATGGATGGTCGAGTATTGTCATAAACCACATCACCTACAACTACAAAACATGGCAGCGGTCAAAGAGCCTTTGGGGTGGCACAAATCCCAAGGCAAATGGTGATGTGGCATATTTGTTTTTTCATTTTATGAAAATGACTTTTTGTAAAATGAATTCTCACATGATTTGTTTTTTTGGTATGTATACATTGTAATTAAGAGTTCAAATCAGATTTGATTTGATCCCTTTAGGATAAGATTCCCTTTTGGATAAGATTCTCTTTTAGGATAAGGTTACATTTTGTAAAAAGACAACAAGACTTTAGGGTTGGTCCACTTGTCACTTTTCCAAAAGTGACAAGTGTCTTGTGACCTAACCCTAAGGCTTAACCTCTCCTTTATAAATAAGAGGGTTGGCATTGTAAAAGTAGAGGATGAATATAGTAACAAAGCTCTGGTGAAATTTTACAAGACTCTTTGTGTGTGTGATACTTGTTAGATTTTAGTTGTTGGATGTGTCATTTGTTGGTTAAGGGTTGAGGGGTAGGGGTAAATGCTTGTTATGTTAGCTATCTCTAAGAGGGGTTGGTTAGCTAGGTGTTTGTTTTTGCTTCCTTGGGTTTAAATTGATTTCTTTCATCTTCTAACAACTTGGTTTAACTTGTTTGATGTGTTTTAGTGCATATTTTCTGAAGTACTCAATTATTTTCATCCTTAGCTAGTGGTTGGGAGTCCTAGGGATCCTTAGGACAACCCTCAAATAGGCCTCTTAGTTGGCTGTTCATACTTGTTTTCTTTCTCTTTTTGTTCATGTATATTTCTGTTATTTTTTCCTACCATTAACCTTGTTGTCCCTGTTAGGACCCTATAATTTATAGGGAAATCAATATTCTGACTGATATTTATCTTGGGCAAAATGCAGTTTCCTCATGGTGCATAGTGAAAATGCAAAGCATTGACAAAATATATTGACAGTGTTATCTCCTAAAATAACACAATCAAGTTTGTCATTTTTAGGGGAGGTTACAGGTTTCGGTGGTTTAGGCGAACCCATAGGCATTCATTAACCATCGAAAACTGGGGCTTTCGGTGGTTAAAAAAGAAAATCAAAGCTCGATTAACCACCGAAAACATGTAATCTTGGAAATATCAGAGCCTGCATTTTCGCACGATCCAGATGTCAATTGGTGTAATGATGGAAGGCTAACCGTCGAAAGTTAAGCGAAATGGTGATGAAAAGGTGGTATGATTACTCCTGGTATGTTAAATCTAGATTTGATGCACTGTGGTACCTGTTAATACTCCACCTATCGTTTCACATCAAAACTTTGCATACACAGAATTTTATGACTGATTTAGTTTCGCCTAATTGTCTTAAAAATTCACGTAGGCCATCCGATTTCAATTTTAAAGGAGTTGCAATTAATCATTGCCCATTTAATCAGAGTATTTGAAAATCCATATGATTTCGGGATTATATCCAAACAGATTGTCATTATTCATTTATGTTATACAAAATCTCGAGTCTTTGCAATTTTTATGCCAATTAACTTGCCTCAGATCCGTTTTTCTCCCTAACATTGTGTTGACTGTCTCCCCTAGCCCGAAAGTGTCACAATTTGCAGATACAGGCACAGATCAGGTTCAATTCATGAAAAATACGAGACCGACGTTGAGGACAGAGTTGGATGGCACCTGGTATCTCGAGGCTTATCCTGAGATATGTGATTTCTTCAAAGAAGAAGGGTGTTTCACCTACTGTGAGAAGCCACAGAGTTTTCATCAACAGGAACAAGATGTTGATGAAGGAGAATACCAAGTTGTACAGACAACTCAGGCCCCTAAGATTAAAATGAAAGATTCACAAACTTCAACTCCAAAGCACTTAGGATTGGAAACCCTAGTAGAGTTAGACACTACTCTAGATGATGAAACAAAACCTTCTACACAGAAAATTGAAGTCTATGGCACTGTACCTGAAAGAAGACCATCACCAAAGAAGCCTTGAACACTCATAGAAGCAACGAGGTAATGGCATAAAGACAAATCTTGTCAATATGATAGATGTGGCTAAATATTTTTCCAGACCCCTCCTTATACAACAAAATATTTTGGTTGTAAAAATGGGTGTGCAATCAAAAGTTTGATAAAAAAAACTAGGATTGCTCTTGTCAATGGTGCTCATGATAATTCAAAACTTGTGGCTCTGTTGGAGATTTTTATTAAGAAGTATGTGCAATACTATGGATGTGGCAATCCTGAAACAAAAATCCTTATATCAAAAACACAAATGATTTCACTGAAGTGTGCTGCATGTGGACATATTTCCGATGTTGATATGAAGGACGAGCTGACTACATTTATTTTGAAGAATCCGCCAGAGCCCCTCAAGGAAGGTCTTGCAAAGGTCGACATGGGAAGCAGTAGCAAGATACTCCTAATTGGTGCAACAAGTTACATTGGTCGTCGTGTTGCTAAGGCTAGCCTTAATCTCAACCATCCCACCTTCGCCAACGATGTGGGATATATCCCACTAGGTAAATAAAAAGGGCGCAGCATTGTAAAATCCCAATGCCAAGTGTTGTTGTCTGTATATCGAGGAACTCATGGGAGAATATTAAACACCAGGCTCGATTTCCAAGTGGCATTTTTTATGTCAAGTTTACAATTGACAGCCATGATTGAGCAATTGGTGGCAGTCAAAAGATCGAAGCCTGGAAGCATTTTAACTTATTCTAGGTGTCAATTTAACCATGAAGGCCATGTGCCTGAGTGTTGATGGCATAAATTTGTGTTGATAGTTGGAAGGTTTGAGGTGATGAGAGGATTGTAAATTCTATTTGCTTGCATGATTAAGCTATATTTCCGAGCTGAGAAAGTGAATATGATGCATTCAAAATGGGATATTTCTATTGATTTTACAAAAGGTGTCGAGGGTCAAAACCACACCACAAAAAATAAGACTCCACAACATATGCCAAATACCAGTAATGATCGAGCACAAGTGGCACTTTCTAGCAGGGCATTTGATTAGCAATTCCAGATTTGCAGGGAACATATCTAGGCATTCAAATTTTGGTTGAGCATTTACAGGAGCCTAATGACTTCTACTTGAAGAATCTGAGAATGACAAATGCCCGAATCTAAAGGAAAATTTTATTGAGGTTGCATGGTAAAATTAAACAACACGAGGAGGAGATTCCAAATCAATTTTGTGGAGATGGGGTCGTTCAATCCCATGATTTCAAGATCACCAGGTTTTAAGGAGCATAGCCAGGCAACCTTTCAGCATCTTGTCGACAGATGGAAGAGGCATTTAAATGAGCAGATCAACGATCAAAGGGATTTGTCTGAGTGGTTAAGAAGGCGCACGAGACATTTTGCAGTGAACAAAATATTAATCTTATACATAGTTGTTGATCTATTACACTTGTCATCAATGTTATGAAGCAGTCATAGGTGGCAGAGCAATTCCAGGCTCTAAAGGAAAAACTCGGCAAATACAAATGGCAGCTCCATCATTCCAGATTTCAAGGAATTTTGATTTCATTAGCTATAGCAGTTCGAAGACAATTTACATGTGTCATTTTGGTTTTTTTAATTGTTTTCTATTTTTGGAATGAAGTAGAGATCCCAAGCTCCTAGCATTTAAAACATCAGCCAAAAGATAGGAATAAAGCCACTATTGTAGGCTGCAGGAGTTCAACTCATAGGGATCTAATGTGGCCATAAATTGTTATATATTGGATGAATTGGATGTAAAGGGGGTTCGACCTGTGAGGAAGTAGTTTTCTTTGCTGGACTATGGGTTTTTCCATTCCAGAAAGATTTTTTTTGTAATCTCAAAATGATTGATCAGTAATAGGCAAGTTGTTAATAGGATTCTTGTGTCAAGGTGTTGGTGGCGTTTCTTTTCTCTGTTATGTGTTTTTCCAGTTTTCATTTCATTTGTTTTCAAATTCTTATTGTCAAAGAAAAATTATAGAGCATAATTTATTGGAGAAATACTTTGCATCTGGTTCTTGATAATCTTTATGTTTCTCTTCTAAAAGCTCGATTTAGGAATTCTTAACTCCTCCTTTGCTTGGCCTTTTCCTCCCCTATTTCTTCCTCAATTGACACCATTAAAACTTAATTCAATCCAACATTTCCACTACCTTGCCCTGTGTAGGAGATTTGTCTAGATTTGAGAGTGAATCATATATTTAAGTGCAGACCCCATTTGCCCAATGGTCCTCCTTGTTGTCCCAACCCAACCATTTAAAAACCAAAAACCCTAATCCCTCACAACTAGCCTAATATCCTATTCCAAACCAAGTTAAATCATACAGAGAGAGCCCTCTCTGAGTCTTGGAGGGCTAGATCCAAGGCTCCAAGCGGTTGAAACAGTTACCTCTGTCAATTTCTCCCTCAGCCTGAGAAATTACAGGGCGTTAACAGTCCCAAATAGGAAAATTGGTCATTTTGGTCAATTTTCCCCCACGAGACAACCATCTTAGTTGGATTTTATATACCTTTTATGTACAAATTTATGCTATATTTAATTCATTTTTTCCATACATAAATACTAAAATTTCATTATTTTCCTACAAGGACATAACCGATCACCTATTCTGCTTCTCCTAAGTGGTTGGGGACCACCTAAAGACCCATTTGAGGCAAAGGGCACAGCAGGGAAGTGAAGAAAAACATCCAATTTGATCGGTAAATCTACCTAATCACTCTCATACTCACTTTATATATCACTTGCACTCATTCCAAAAATTTTGGCACACATACCAATTTTGATATGCTTAATTTGTGTAGATAGCTTGAGTAGTTTACTTGTGAAATTATGTTCATAAAATCTGATCTACACTTGCGTAGATAATCATCACAATTTCTGGATTTTCAAACACTAAACTTCCAATCCCCATACAAGGAATTAGTTGGGGTTTTCATGCACATGGCGGCATTGCCGTTCGCAAATGGCCTCAACCCATTCTTTTGGGTTGAATGGTGTAATCATTACTTGTAATTAGTTAATCTTGTCGTATTTTCATTGTATAATTTATCATTCACTAATCTATAGGTGGCTTCCCCTAAAGGGGCCATACAAGAATCAATAAGCTAAATAAACGCAAAAATCCGCAAACACTTGAAAACAATTCAGGGGTCTGCCCCATACACTCAAAACAAACTTATACTATTTAGCTACATACATACACATATTATTTATCCATGACATATATGTCACCTATCTATTTACTTGTTTTCTGTATATAGTTTTAGATAGATTTCAAATTCAGTAACTAGGAGGCACGCTTGTGAAAGCAAGACATGACCTCACCATTTGGATGGCCTGGTATTTCATTTCAAGAAATTTCAATTTTGTAGGATACTAAGAGTCAAAGCCAGGGAGTCTTCATTAGGAGCCCCTCAAAATTTGTCTAATTAGTACAAGTTTAGTGGTCTTTCCTTAGTACCACATGGTCAAGGAGTTGATTAGCTTAGCTTGGTTGGGATATTACTTTGCTTGGGTAAGCTCAACTAAAACTCCCTTTAGGGGAGTCCCGAGCCTCTTCCTTTTCGCAGGTATCCTTCTTCCATCCAAGCGGCTTTAAGAGCCTGAAAGTGCTAGTGATGAGAAGTGGCTAATCCTTGCTTCTCTGAACTGCATGGGGCACTCTTCAACCTAACCATAATGGTATGCTAAGACTACTCTTCTTATACTGGTTGGCACAATTCCAGGATGTGTTTTCCTGATCGGGATAACCTTCAAAACAGTGTGGTGGCCAAGGCATGTGTTAAAAAACTAAAATTTCACCAATAAAATACTTTTAAAGTCAACCTTTCATCAATCTACCTTTCACCCACGAACTGAAAATTGAAGTTGTGAATACTTTCCCTTCTATAATAGATGTAACAACTTGTAAAAAGGTTGTTCATTCCCTTTTACATCCCCCTTTTTTATTTGAATTTCTTCTAGGATCATTTCCCGGGTCACCCCGGGGGGTTTTAAGCCATTTTGGGGCTTGTTTCCCTGTCTTAAAGGCTTCAAACAACTTTTTGTTCACAATTTAAAACAATTTAAAAGGACTTGGTTGTAGCTTTTAAGCTCACGTTTCACCCTTGTTTCACACTTTTTTACTTGAGGCATCCATTGGTTAATTATCCTGGACACCGGTTTACCCCGGGGACCCATTTTGGGACATTTTTCCAATTCTTTAAGGGAGTGAACATCTCTCTGTACGCTTTATTTAGTTCTCTATCCTAAAAATCAATGATCTTGTTTTCATCCTACTATCCATAATTTTCACTCCCCGGGCCATTTTGGCCATCCAGGAAGCCGAGGGAGGACAACACCCAGGGTGGGTGGTCCTGAGAAATAATTCTTGTAAGTCTTTCACCTCTCTTTTTCCCCCTTCATTACTGCCTCAGGAAAAGGACCACCTTAGGTGTGGGTAGTCTCTGCCTCGTGTTGAGCTATCAAAGAGGCTATAACTGGCTTTACAACTGGATAGGTCAGATCTACCCCAACGAACATATTTTGCTTATAACACGTACCTTTTTTTGGCGACCATACTGGGGAACTTTAAAACCTCTTTAGATTTTCTTGTATCCCAAGGTTATATTGGGCGTTGGACCCAAATTCTTTGCGGTCCTTTTCCCACTTGTTGACAAAATTTTGTGGCAAGGTCTTTCAATAACCCTTTGGAATTTTATTTAGTGCTTGTTATAGTTCAATTCCCTTGCAGTTTTTGTTTCATCTGGGAGCCATAAATACCATCAAGTTTTCTTTTCCTTTTACCTTATTTGTCTCAGATTCTACTTGTTCGAACTCATTTGGGAAGTTATAAATCTGTCATACCTTACCTTCCACTTTGAGAAGAATGAAAACAAATATTTGTTTATAGTTGGGTTAATCTACATCATGTTAGAAAGAGTAGGATTGTTGATGATACATCTCTTGTACTCAAAGTACTTACTTGATCCCCTTGCAAACTAGCAGGGCGAAAGTATCCTAAGAGTAGGGAAACAGTGTCCCCCAGGAATACAAGAAGTCAAAGTTCGTGAAAGAAAACAAGTTGTGAGACACACACACTTGGGAAACCATGGAAACTCATTACCCCTGCAGTGTGAGTTGAGTCACCTTCTTCCTCTTCTCCAATTCAAATCCCCTTACTAAAGAAAAATTTAGTACTCAATCCAACAACAGTTACTAATCCTCAGGTTGTTTCTTCCATTGTTCCAACAACTGTTGTTGTTCTTACCATAGTTGTTTCGATGGCAATGCCATGGAAGCCCAAGACTCCTTTGAGGTTGACCAAACCTCTTCATGACATACCTGTGGATGCCCCAAATAGTCTCCCTAATTTTAGTGGCACTGGTACATTGAGTGCCGAAGAACATATAAAAAACTTCTATGATGCATTAGTGCTTATGGACATAACAATTCCCGATGTCATCATTAGGATTTTTGTAAGAACCTTTGTGGGTGAAGCAGCGAGATGGTATCGCTTGCTTCCCAATGATAATATCCCAGATTGGGACACTATGATCCAAGAATTCAAAAAACATTTCCAAGGGGCGGATGATGTGTCTTCCCTACTCATGGATTTCACAACCATCTCCATCCACGAGGGAGAGAAAATTCAGAATTTTAATCAACGCTTTACTTCGACCTTGAATAGGATCCCAACCGCTTCCCAACCTTCTGGGAACAATTTGTTCCATTATTAAATGACTGCCATGGATCCAATGTAAAGTACATATTGAAATATAAATCAATACAAACTTTAGATGCGGCCAAGGCTAGTGCCCTGGAAATTGAAAGAAACATGGAGTAATCCGATATGATTCCCTCACCTTTAGCACAACCTTGTTTTAACGGGAGACCTAGGAATGGTGTACCTCAAAACGAGGGTCCTCAGTATGAAACTCCACCTACCCAAACTTCTAGGATTGAAGAAAGGGAAAGTTTGGAAACACTCAAGTTGTTAATGAACATGAACAACCAAATACTTTCCCTTAATTGAAAGGTGAATGACTTGTAGTTTGCCACTCCTGCGAGGCCGAGACCTCCTTTCCCTCCTACTCCTCTTCCTAGGAAACATGCTACTAAAGTGGATTGGTTTCAATTGTTCCAAGACTTCCATGATCCTGAGTATTGTTACTCGTATACACGTCACATGGAATTGTCTAAAAATGACAAAGCCCTTCTACTTCCAATAAAAAACAAGCTTGCTTCCACTTCCCAAAATGACCAAGTTAACATGGAAGACTCTATTCCCTGCGATGATGATCCTCTTTCTTTCAGAATCTTTTTTGTAGCAACTAGGGTTCAAGCCCCTAAAACCACTCCGCAAGGGGTGGAAGAGGCCAAAAGTGATCCCAAGGACAATGAAAAAGGAAAACTTCCTGCAAATGGTAGATTACCTTCCCCTACAAGGAACATGGTTTGATGGACCCCAAATAAGGTAAACTTGCCTAATCATCCACCACCCTGCTTCCTAACACCGGTACCTTACAATGTCATTGAATATCTAGCGAAGGTTCCCACCCACATGACATTACTAGATGCTCTTAGAACACCCGCTCAGTTTGAAAACCTTTCGCATGTTCTACAAGCACCTCCTACTCCACGAATGGAACAAAGAGTTCCTCTTTCCAAAGAGTCCTCTTATCAACCTAGGGAAGCATATGATGTTATTGATTTAGACCCTGGGGTTCCTCCTTTCTATATGTCAGTTTTAATTTCTGATTTTTTGCTCCATAACTGTGTCGCTGACACAGGAGCGAGGCACAATGTCATGCTCCTTCGAGTCATGAGAAGACTGCGTCTTAAATTCATAGGCCCATGTAAATATTTGTTAGCTTTGGATTCAAGGACTGTAGAAACTATCAGTTACATCAAGGACTTATGACCAAGATCCATAGGTGATCATGCTCATAAACATGATTGTAGCAGATATACCTGAAGAATATGGCATGCTTTTATGGAGGGAGTGGTCCACCAAAGTAAAAAAGGGTTGTTCCTTCATGGAGGGAACCCACTTCACCTTTCCCCATAAGGGTGTTGAAGTTGTCATTAGAAGGGAACCAAAGTACCGAGAGCAGGTTGTACCTACTTCCTATAATATGAAACATGTGTCTTTTCAATATATAGGTATGGGTATGTATACTGTGTTATCTGAGGAAGATGCACATGTCCCTCCTTCTGAGTTGGAAGAAATGGTGTGGAGTATGGATTTTGACGGTGCTAAATCCAAGCATGGATTTGGGGCTGGGGTCCTTTTGTGTGATCCCAAGGGGAAGGAAATCCCTTTCTCTTTTAAGTTAGAATTCCCTAAAACTAATAATATGCTTGAATATGAAGCCTTAGTTCAAGGCCTCCAAAAGGCCTTAGACTTAGGAATACTCCATTTGTTGGTAAGTGGGGATTCTGAATTGGTTGTGAATCAAATTAGAGATAAATATGAAGTTCACAAGCCATGCCTCAAACAATACCACCGAAGGGATAATGAACTTATTGAGAAGTTATTATCTTTCAACATTCAAGTCGTACCTAGGGCCACAAACCACGTAGCTGATACTTTGGACTTGGATGGTTCTTACTTCACTTCGGATTTCGTAAGGTCTATCAAAGATATAAATATACAAATTTTACATAGACTTGTGTTACCTGATAATTTCGACTCTTGGCAAGTTTTTGATACTAACGAACAAATCTGTAGATTCCTTCAAAACAAGGAGGAATTCAAAGATTTACATATCATCCATGAGTTGGAAGAGGAAACTGGGAACATAATCCAACTAAATATAAATAAGATTCCACTTGGTTTGTCTGTACTGGAATCCATGTTTGATTCCAATGATGCTACTATTTCTGCACCTAGTATTCATAACGAATATGTTAGGAAGGTGTGAGAAGCCATCATTAACCTGGGAACTGAGAAAGATACAAAACTAGTCTATATAGGTTCACAGTGTTCCCCTTATGAGATCGCCCAATTCACAGAACTCTTAACCGAGTTCAAGGATGTTTTTTCTTGGTCCTAGGAAGATCTCAAGGTTTTTGATATGCAAGATATAGTCCATGCCATACCCATAATCCCTGATTCAAAACCTTATAGTCAGAGACAAAGAAAGAACAACCCTACTTTGGAGAAAACAATTAAATATGAATTGGACAAGATGGAAGCATCCAGAGTCATATACCATGTCTATTATTCACAATGGGTATCTAATTTGGTTCCCGTTAGGAAGAAAAATGGTGATATTCGTTTGTGTGTCGACTTTCAACATTTGAATAGGGTGTCCCTAAAAGAAAACTACCCTGTCCCACCAATGGAAGAGATTCTCCAACAAGTCTTCGGGTATCAAATGATGTCCCTTTTAGATGGTTTCTCAGGTTACAATCAGATAGCCCTCAAGCCTTCTTATAGTCATAAAACCACCTTCACTGCTCATTGGGGCACATATGCATATAATAAGATGTATTTTGGATTAATTAATGTTGGGAACACCTTTCAACGTGCCATGGCCATTGCTTTAAAAGGCTAATTGGGTAAGATCATTGTTGTCTACTTTGATGACCTCACAGTATTTTCCAAAGAACGAAGTAGTCACTTTGATCACCTCAGTAAGGTTCTCCTTATATGTCGTAAGTTTGGCATATCTTTAAATCCTAAGAAGACCATTTTCGGTGTTATGGAGGGAAAACTTTTGGGTCACATCATCTCTCGAGAAGGTGTCAAAGTTGACCCTGAGAGAGTGGTAGAAATAAAAAATATTCCCTTACCTACTAATAAAAAAGAAATGCATTCTTTCTTTGGAAAGATAAACTTCCTGAGATGCTTCATTCCTGATTTTCCTCAAGTGGTCAAACCTATAAATCAGCTTATGAAGAAGGACATTCGGTTCAAATGGGACCCCCCTACCCATCAAGATTTTGAATACATTAAGAAAGCCATTGCTTCTTCCCCTTTGTTAATCAACCCTGATCCCTATAAATACTTTTTCATGTACACTAATTCATCAGAGGAGATATTTTTGTGATCTTATTGCAAAAGGATCATGAGGAAAATATTAGGCCAATCACCTTCGTGAGACAAAATTTGAAAACACACCAATTGAACTATTCTACACTGGAGAAACATGGTTATTCTTTGTATAAAGCCTTGGAGAAATTTCAACATTACATCCAAGGCCACAAAGTTCAGGATTTTGTGCCTACATATATCTTAGTCATTTCCTTGAATCAAACTGAGTTGCATAGTAAGTGGTCCAAATGGATCATGTGCATGCAAGAGTATGACTTGGACATTAAACAGACAAAAACCATAAGGGGGATGGGGTTGGCTGAATTGATAAACTAGTCCCATCCCTCGGTCATAGCTAAACCACCTCAAGTAGATGAATTGATTGATTTCGAAGAACTGGTTAACGAAACTGTGTTAGCCTCACAACCATGGTACACACCTATTGTATATGTCCTGATCAATGGTGTGTGCCCAATAAACATGGATATTAAATCCAAATGAACACTTCATTTGCAAGTTGTCTGGTATGTTCTACAAGACCAAATCCTTTACCGAAGAAACCTTGATGGGGTTTTGTCATGATGCTTGACTCTTGACCAATCCCAAATGGCACTTGAACAATGCCATTCTGGGGTTTGTGGAGGTCACTTTTCAACCAAAACCACTACAGGAAAAGTTTTACATACATGCTAATTTTGTCTTTCACTCCACAAAGATGCCCATTTACTAGTTCGAAAATGCGAAGCTTGCCAATGCTTCACTAGGAAGAAAAAGTTAGTTGCCTTGCCTCTTAGGCCTATTGAAGTCCAAATCCCTTTCACAAGATGGGGCATGGAATTTATTGGGCTAGTTTCACCGCCTTCCAGTACTGGACAAATATTCATCTTAACAGCTACATACTACTTTACAAAGTGGGCTAAATCAATTTCTCTTAGGAACGCTACAAGTCAAGAGGTGGTAGAATTCATTGAACATAACATTTTATCCCATTTTGGAACCCTTGTTGAGATATTAACTGATAATGGATCAGATTTCATGTCTGATGTCATGCTCCACCTTGGTGTTACATATGGTATCCAAATTTTTCGATCTTCCACCTATTACCCCCAAGGTAATGGATTGGTCGAATCAACAAATACAAATCTGATTCAAATCCTTAAGAGGACAGTCAAGGATAACAAGTGTGATTGGCACACAAAGCTAAACTTTGCTTTATGGGATGATCGTATAACCCCTAATACAACAACAGGTCAAATTCCTTACACTCTGGTGTATGGAGATCTTGTTGTCCTTCCTGTTCACTTACAAATTCTTACCTTGAGGTTGGCTATTGTGTAGGTAGAAGGTGATTTCCAACCTTTACAATATCGTTTAGACACACTCATCGAACTAGAAGAGGTAAGAAAAGACACGTTCCAACACCTCCAAAATAAGCAATACATTGTTAAACGTTCCTTCGATAAAAGAGCCACAATGGTAAATTACAAAGTAGGAGATGATGTCCTATTGTGGGATAAAGCACACAAGGTCCCATCCAAACATCGCAAGTTTGATTCTTTATGGTTGGGTCCTTACACAATCTACGATATCTTAGGGACAAATTCTTTCAGATTGAAAACCTTGGATGACAAACCACTTCAATTCCCTATGAATGGTCGTCACCTAAAGTTCTTTTACTACGGAGAGGCCTCGTCATCTTGTACATAAGTCACCATTTGTTCTTTTTTTGTTTGTATGTATTCATTGTTGTTGATTTTCCTTCTTGTATGTATTTTATGTTTCCTTTGCATGCTTGTATATATCCCCTTGGTTTCAATCTTGAGCCTTTTTACCCCTTGGTTTCAATCTTGAGCATTTTTGCCTACTTGGTTTCAATTTTGAGTCTTCTTGCTTGTTTGGTTATGATTTTGGAGTATAATCCCCTCTTTGATTTTTCCCTTGGTTTTGGTTTTTATTTTTATTTTAATGCCATAGGTTTCCTTCATTTTGGTTTGTCTGGTGTTCAATGGGAAGGGTATTGTTCTTATTGTTGGATGGTTGTTTGAACAGACTGAACTCCTAGGATCCCTTTATCATACTTGACATTTTGGGAAAATATGTCTTAATGTCATCTTAAATGGGAGTAAACCTGAATCAAAGTCAACAGGGGAGGTCTAAGGAGGTAGCATATCATTCTTCGGTGAAGCTAAAAACCATGATGGCATGATGGCGTACATAGCTATGTGATTGCAACTGCACTTTACCTGACCACTTACAATCTGATTTATCCAAGCAACGGTCGTTTTACTACAAAGTTCCATCACTTGTGAGCACTTGATATTTCAACACCTACTGCCGCAGGTTTTTTATATTTCTTTACTCCCTTGTTTGATTGGTTTGCTTGCTAGTTTTCCTCCAATGGGTCACTAATTTAAAAGAATCCCCTGTTTGCTTGTTTGTGTGTCTAGAATCAAAGGTATGCATGAGAAATTGTGTTGATCCAAGGTTCACCTTAATCCTCGATTATCATATTTAAACCATAATCCAGGTGAGGGACCCGTGTCACTCGGGCCACATTTCTCAACAAAACCTGGGTCAGTATTCCCATTCTTCTATCTTATGTGAATCTTAGTAAAAAACATGTTGTATATCTTTACTACACCACTTTCTTTATTTGGTTATCCCAAATGTGAAAAATGGTCCTTATACTACAGTTGAATTCCCCCCTCACCCACATCAGTCACTTTGAAAGTATAAATTTCCACCGAGTATTCCTGCCTATCACACGGGTGATCCCATTGTTATACATGATTTGGAAGGAATTTCCCCTCCGGTGCCAAGAATGTTGACCCAAAAATTTTCTCTGGCCTCAACATGGTGTTTTACATAGTCATTGCTCCACAAACATCCCTTGGTGCTATGGTTCCAGTCAAAGACAATGGTGGGGGTCATAGTTACTATGGCCCCTTCCCTTGAAAGAGTATTAGTTGGATACCTTCAGGGGGTTGTGAACCCTCCCACATTATTTATTCCTCATGTCAAGACTATTTGGTTCAAGTTTCATGAGCTAAGCATGTAGTTTACAAGAATTTTAACATTGCCCCCCTTCGCCTATCACTAGGCGGGTTCCTTGGGGACGGGGTCCTTTTAAAAAGAAAAAGATGAAATATGGTCACAATTCAGGAAATAAAATGATTCCATGTTGAAGGCATCATTACAATATTTCCAACGGGCTATCATGATCCCGATTCCGAGTCCATATGACCCCGTACAGAGGACGCAAAGTTAGCGTCACCCGAATGGTTAAAACCAATAGATGTGATTTCTTGTTCTGATTATATTTAGATTCTTCTCTAAAAATGAAAATCAAACCCACACATGGTGTAGGGAAGTGTGATACCTTTCCAATGGTATATCTTGTGCTTGGTTTTGACCCCCGGTTGGTAAGAACGAGCTTTCACAAGCTCATGACCAATTTCAGACACCAAATTGGTTGCAGTGATTTGTAGTTTAAAATTGGTGGCTAAAGAGTTCTAAATCATATATTCCACAATGCCATGCTGTAACAGACTTAAATACATTTCCAACGCCTCCTCATTTTCCTCATTCCGACCTCAAATGGCCCAGTTAGAGTTGTCACAAGTTGGTCAATTATTTCGGGCAAAGGGGGGAAACCAGCTCACATGACAGGGTTTCATGATAGCTAAAACAACCATTAATGGACCTAGAAGACAAATATATGGTCACCTGGTCGAATTACTCGTCGATACCTTTCCGACGCTACCTTATTTTCCTCAATTGGATATCGTATGGTGATTTGGCACCTTTCGCAAGATTGAGTGTCATGTGGGCCCATCTTCAAGTCAAGGGTTTTAAGCGACCACTGTTATGAGCCGAATTCGAGGGCTGAGGTGGCATTATTTCAGATTGGTGATGGAATATTATTGACGGTCTCATGGATACATTTCCAATGACATTCCCTGCATCCGATTTTGACTTTGTCTCACCGGGCAACAGTTTTTGGGCTAAGTCAACAACAACAGGGTCAAAGTTAAAGTCAAAGTCAAACTTTGAATTGCACATTTTTCAAGAAATATTAAAAAAAAAATTGGAAAATTGAGGAGGGGACAAGTATCCTTCCTCATGAAAAATTAGGAAATTTGTTTTTTTTTTGAAAAAATGGAAAATACAACCCCCCCCCCCACCCTCTCCCCTCTCTCAAGCCATTTTGACATTTTGGCCAAGGGGGGTGGGGGGGGAGCTCTACAATAGGAATCCATGGAAACAGAGGGAGGTTTTATGGCAGAAGGTGTAGCTCTACAGTGGGCATCCAACCAACACCATGCGACATCCTTCAAGCATTGAACCAAGTAAACCCCCATCCAATCTCATTTCAATGAAAACAAAAACTTGTTGGTTATGATGAAATTATGCATGGAAAAAATGTGTTTTTTTCCTTCAAAGTGGTTGTTTCATGCCTGGTTTAGTTGTGGTATTGGTTGTCAGTTCAATTTTGTTTGTTGGTTGATGAGTTAAAGTAGTTTTTTTTGTCCAAAAGATGCAAAGGGGAGGGGATTCGAACCCCTCTTGGGCTCTAGGCCCAAGCCTCCATGGCCCCTTTAGATATCTAATTTTTGAGTTGGGCTGGATTTGCAAGACTGTGCATGGCCATTTGTAGGCCCCAACCTTTGAACCCTAGCCCCCTCCCTTATCCTTTCCCAGAAAATCCCAGAATTGCCCAGAAATTCAAAGGGAGTGGAGGGGGTTTGAACCCATGACTTCTTGTTTTAAAACTNATTGCAAAAAAAAAAAAAAAAAAACCACTGTCAAAGTTTCAAAATTTAATTTATGGGGGTGATTGGCCACCTGGGCACCACCACCACCCCCTCACCACCTCGTCCTCCACTTGCATGCAAACCCCACATCTCTCCTCTTCCAATGCTCCTCCTGCACAGGCCCACAAACCAGAACCCTCTCCCCTCCACACTCCACATCTCACACTTTGAACCCCAGCCCGAGCTCCTCCTCTCCACTACTACCTTCCACCTTTTCCCACGCACATGCCCTCCCCAAAACCTTCGTGCTTGACCTCCATTCCTCCTCTTCACCCAGCTCCCAAATCACTACCAAAACCCAACACTCGCCTCCTCTCTCTCTCCATTTTTCTCCACCACCACACACCCTTCTCTTCTCCCTCGTCCACCACCACCTCCACACCCGTTCTACCACAACTCCTTCCAAACCACCCATCTGCAGGATCCTTTTGCACCTGGACCTGATCACATGGGTGACCAAGGGCATCAGGTAGAGGGGTTGTAGTGTGGGGCCTTGTTTTAAATTTAAATTTAAATTTAATTTGTTATATAGTTTTAATTTTATACAGTTTAAT
>ML783875.1:492193-505394 GCA_009831015.1 Picea engelmannii | reverse complement strand
ATTTTTTCTTACAGAAACGGTTAATGATTTTTATAGATTAAGGACTGACAAATGAGTTGTTGGGTACTTTACAATCCAAAGACAAACAACAAATAGGTTTGTTTGTTCAGGTAGTTGCCTCAAAATCCTGTTACAGAATTCCAGTGAATGGTAGACTGGAAGGCTCAAGGATTGCCAAAGAGCTTGAATTAGCTACTGAAATTTACTAGGAGTAGAGAGATGATATGAGAGAGTAGGGCGGAAGGGGGCTATTCATTGTCGAACTTCTCCTGGAGCTTTGAGTCTTTGGGCCATGCTTTGGAGAGATTCTCGACCTGAGATTCTATCTTGCTAATTCGGTGGTGAATTCCTCCAACCACATTTGCCACATCTTTGAAATTTACTTCGACTTCGCTGGTGACATCCTCTATGATGGATTTGAGATCTTGATTCAGTGATTCCTGTTGGTTTTCTCCCACGGTGTCTAGGCTGAGCATTAACTTGGTCTGCTCCTTGACCAGTTCTTTGACCCTGTCTAGCTCGTTTTGCATTTCTGTGATCCTTTCTTCCAACGAAGGTTCTGGATTTGAGGATGTTGACATTGCTTCTTTCCTTCCCTTACACAGAGCGATCAATGACTTAGGGTAGTAGCACTAGAGAAGGGGGTGAATGGTACTATGTTGTGTTTCCTGATGCGATTTATAACCTTTCCTTCCTGCATTGTCACATGGTTACCTGCCCTGTATCGCGAATCTCTGATCAAGGATTTGTTTGTTGCCTACGAGTGGAGGGGGGTTGCTCTAGGAGAAAGGGTGCATGATTCTCTTTGTTGTATTTCATATTCTCTTCAGAGAGGGAAATATTTTGTTCCTAACAAGTCAAGGTCGATGAGACTAACATGGGGTCATGGGATTAAAGATCTCTTGTCTTCTCCATTCACTTGAAGCATGCTCTTTTTCATGAGCAATCCTCTATTTGCCTCAGCATCTGCTATCGGGTTTAAGTCTCTGAGGATATGGTAGACTTTCATTGTTCTGAAATTGGAGAGAAGGAGGATTACCTTCAAATAGACCTGGGCCAACTAGATATTCTTTGGTTTCTTTTTCGAGGTGATGGACTGAATAATGACCCTGGAATCTCCAAAAATTACTAGATTATGTACTTTCAGTTCAGTTGCCAAATTTAGCCCCTGCCATAGGGCAAGCATTTCTGCTTGATTATTAGTGTCTGTTCCAAGGCCCCAGGCATAGGCTAGATCTATCTTTCCCAAGGGATCAAACAACCCCCCCCGCCTCCTACTTTGTCGACATTCCCTTTCAAGGCCCCATCAATAAATATATATTGTTAATATATGTTTTGTATATATATTCAATAAAACCATTATTAAAAAATATAATAAATTTAAGAATTTCTTTAATAAATTTTATTTATATATTCTTAAACTATATATTAAAATTAAAATCCCCCCCCCAAGGGTTACTGGACCTTTTTAATTGCGTAACTTTGTCGTACAGAGGCATATTTCCGCATGTGAATAGTAGAAATGACCGGGGTGAAGTCCATAATGCATCCATGGAATTCTCCTCATAAAATTCAGCCCAAAATTTTAGTGGAATGTCCAAGAGTTACACGGACTCATTATTGGCCCGAAAAGTATGCACCAGAAGGAGGCCTAATTGGGGGTCTCCAAGGCCAAATTGGGTTGGGTGAGGAAAACCCATTTCAACTATAGGTATGCAGGCCTGTAGAAGCCTGTCAATTTTGGTGTCCATCACATAATTTTTCCCCAATTGCAATTTTTTCCTTGATCAGTCTCTCGACCGACTCCTTCTTGTGTAACTTTCTGAGGCCATATCTTACTCATCCAGAGTTAGATTTGCGCCAAATGAAAGGAAGAGGGAAAGTAGCGGACACAGATACAACATGGTAATAGTAAATAATAGTCTTGTGTCTATTTGGTACAGGGGAAGAGCCTCTCAAGGTTCAGTCCCATGGGGTCCCCTAACCGAAACAATCCCAAATTGAAGCCATGATTTGTCCAACTTACAGGGAAAATTATAGGCATAAAAGGGGGGGAATAATCAGGTCTAAAATGTGCCTGAATGGCAGGCATTTCCTTACTTACAACAACCAAAGGCCAAAGGCCCATTGCTCTCTGAAGCAACTCAACAATTTTACCACACCTTGGGCCTTCATCCCGATGAATCTGATAGCCATGGATGGTCGGGTACTGTCATAAACCACATCACCTACAACTAAAAAACATGGCAACAGTCAAAGAGCCTTTGGGGTGGCACAAATCCAAATGAAAATGGTGATGTGGCATATTGGTTTTGTCATTTTATGAAAAATGACTTTTTGTAATATGAAGTCTCGCATGATTTGTTTTTTTGGTATGTATACGTTGTAATTAAGAGGTCAAATCAGATTTGATTTGATCCCTTTAGGATAAGATTCCCTTTTGGATAAGATTCTCTTTTATGATAAGGTTACTTTTTGTAAAAAGACAAAATTACTTTAGGGTTGGTCCACCTGTCACTTTTCCAAAAGTGACAAGTGTCTTGTGACCTAACCCTAAGCCTTCACCTCTCCTTTATAAATAAGAGCGTTGGCATTGTAAAAGGAGAGGATGCATATAGTAACAAAGCTTTGCTGAAATTTTCCAAGACTCTTTGTGTGTGTGATACTTGTTAGATTTTAGTTGTTGGATGTGTCATTTTTTGGTTAAGGGTTGAGGGGTAGGGGTAAATGCTTGTTATGTTAGCTATATCCATGAGGGATTGGTTAGATAGGTGTCTGTTGTTTCTTCCTTGGGTTTAACTTGTTTGCTTTCACCTTATAACAACTTGGTTTAACTATTTTGATGTGTTTTAGTGCAGATTTTTTGAAGTACTCAGTTATTTTCAGTCTTAGCTAGTGGCTGGGAGTCCTAGGGCCCCTTAGGAAATCCCTCAAATAGGCCTCTTAGTTGGTTGTTCATACTTTTTTTATTTCTCTTTTTGTTCATGTATATTTCTATTATGTTTTCCTACCATTAACCTTGCTGTCCCAAATAGGAAAATTGGTCATTTTGGTCAATTTCCCCCCATGGGACAACCATCTTAGTTGGTTGTTATATACCTTTTATGTACAAATTTATGTTATATTTAATTCATTTTTTCCATGCATAAATACTAAAATTTTGTTTTTTTCCTACAAGGACATAACCAATCACCTATTCTGCTTCTCCTAAGTGGTTGGGGACCACCTAAAGACCTGTTTGAGGAAAAGGGGCCAACAGAGCAGCGCAGAAAAACATCCAATTTGATCGGAAAATCTACCTAATCACTCTCATATTCACTTTATATATCACTTGCACTCATTCCAAAAAATTTGGCACACATACCAATGTTGATATGCTTAATTTGTGTAGATAGCTTGAGTATTTTACTTGTGAATTTATGTTCATAAAATCTAATCTATACTTGCGTAGATAATCATCACAATTTATGAATTTTCAAATACTAAACTTCCAATCCCCATACATGGAATTAGTTGGGGCTTTCATGCACATGGCGCCCTTGCCGCTCGCAAATAGCCTCAACCCATTCCTTTGGGTTGAATGGTGTAATTGTTACTTGTAATTAGTTAATCTTGTCGCATTTTCATTGTATAATTTATCATTCACTAATCTACAAGTTGTTGCCCCTAAAGAGACCATACAAAAGTCAGTAAGCTAAATACACGCAAAAAGTTGTAAACACTTGAAAACAATTCAGGGGTCCACCCCATACACTCAAAACAAACTTATACTATTTAGCTACATACATACACATATTATTTATCCGTGACATATATGTCACCTATATATTTACTTGTTTTATGTATATAGTTTTAGATAGATTTCAAATTCAGTAACCAAGAGGCACGCTTGTGAAAGCAATATGTGACCTCGCCACATGGATGGCCTGGTATTTTATTTCAAGCAATTTCAATTTTGTAGGATATTAAGAGTCAAAGCCAGTGAGTCTTCATTAAGAGCCCCTCGAAAGTTGTCTAGTTAGTACAAGTCGAGTGGTCTTTCCTTAGTACCACACGATCAAGGAGTTGATTATCTTAGCTTGGTTGGAATACTACTCTACTTGGGTAAGCTTAACTAAAACTCCCTTTAGGGGGGTCTCGGGCCTCTTCCTTTTTGCAAGTATCATTCTTCCATCCAAGCGGGTTTAAGAGCCTGAAAGCACTAGTTATGAGAAGTGGCTAATCCCTGCTTCTCTGAACTACATGGGGCACTCTTCAACCTAACCATTGTGGTTTTCTAGGACTACTCTTCTTATATTGGTTGGAACAGTTCCAGGATGTGTTTACCTAATCGGGATAACCTTCAAAATAATGTGGTGGCCCAGGCATGTGTTAAAAAACTAAAATTTCACCAATAAAATACTTTTAAAGTCAACCTTTCATCAGTCTACCTTTCACCCACAAAATGAAAATTGAAGTTGTGAATACTTTCTCTTCTATCATAGCTATAACAACTTGTAAAAAGGTTGTTCATTCCCTTTTACAACCCCATTTTTTATTTGAATTTCTTTCGAGATCATTTCCTGGGTCCCCCCAGGGGGTTTTAATCCATTCTGAGGCTTGTTTCCCTGTCTTAAAGGCTTTGAACAACTTGTTTTTCTCAATTTAAAACCATTTAAAAGGACTTGGATGTAACTTTTAAGCTCACATTTCACCCTTGTTTCACACTTTTTTACTTGAGGCATCCATTGGTTAATTACCCTGGACACCGGTTTACCTCAGGGACCCATTCTGGGCCATTTTTCCAATTCTTTAAGGGAGTGAATAGCTCACTATTCACTTTATTTAGTTCGTTATCCTAAAAATCAGCGAGATTGTTTTCATCCTACTATCTATAATTTTCACTCCCCAGTCCATTTTGGCCATCCAGGAAGCTAAGGGAGGACAACACCCAGGGTGGGTGGTCCTGAGAAAGACTTCTTGTAAGTCTTTCACCTCTCTTTTTTCCCCTTCATTACCACCTCAGGTGAAGGAACACCTGAGGTGTGGGTAGTCTCTACCTCATGTCGAGCTATCAAAGAGGCTGTAACTGGCTTCACAACCTGATAGGTTAGATCTGCCCCATTGGATAGATTTTTCTTATAACACGTGCTCCTTAGATGTATTGAACATGATGATGAAAAAAAGGTACTGATAGAAATCCATGACAGTCCAGCAGGTGGACATTTTACAGGGAAACCACGGCTTACAAAATATTAAGGGCTGGTTATTATTGGCCTACTCTGTTCAGGGATGCTCATGCATATTCTAGGAAATGTAAATCTTTCCAATTAAGTGCTGGTAGAGAAAAGAGGGCATCCATTCCACTCCATCCGATGACTATATACAAACCATTCGAACAATGGGGAATAGACGTCATAGGATAAGTTACTCCTAATTCTTCAAAACAACATAAATATATATTGACTGTGACATATTATTTTATGATATGGACAGAGGCTATCCCTCTCAAGCACATTAATGAAAAGGTAGTAATCCAATTTTTAGAACAACAACTGATAACAAGGTTTGAATTTCTCTCCATTCTCGTTTTTGACAATGCTGCCTACTTTTCTTCCATGCTCTTGACATAATTCACCCTTGATAAGGGGATCATAATAAGATATTTTGCAAACTACTATCCACAAGGGAATGAGGTATCATAGTCAACTAATAAAAACCCGATGAGAATTAATTTTTTTGTTTGTTGAAAATCAGAGGAATTGGCATAATTTGCTTCATAATGCTCTATGGGCTGATAGAGTAATGCCTAAAAATTCCATAGGAAACTCTCTGTACTTTCTGGTATATGGGAAAGAAGTCATTTTTCCAAACATATTGTATCTTCCATCTTTAAAACTCAGTCATGCATCAAGAGGTCATCCCTCATCCGTTATACAACAAAGGATTGATACCCTTCTCATGTTGGATGAAGAGAGGGAAATGGCTAAAGCTAAGTTCACCACTCATCAACAGGTAGTTAAAAGATGGTTCGACAAACATAAGGCCAAAGAAAAATATTTCGAAGTAGGGGACCTAGTCTTGAAGTGGGATAAAGAAAATGATCCCAAAGGAAAACACTCAAAGTTCCAAAATCTATGGCTCAGACCTCTTCAGGTAGTCGAGAAGATCGGGGTAGCACATACCATTTGTAGAATCTGAGGGGGGAATTTGACACCCTCTCGGTGAATGTCTAGGCCTTAAAACAATACTTCTCCTAATACACACACACACACACACACATATACATTTTTATGCTTTGTTTGAGTTTTTGTTTCTTTTTCAGCATACAATTTGATTCGGATGAGTGTGTGGGTTTAGGGAAGACCGTTTTCAAACTCCTCTTTCATTCTTTATTTTTTCTTGTTATTTTTTTTCAATTAAGTTGTTTTTCATAAAGTAGTGGTTGACCTTAATGAATATTGTGAAATAGACTCTGCTCCTGACCTGCACTTACATGCAAAATAATATACGTTGCATAGACACAATTTCAAAAATCATTTTTGTCTTTGTAAGCATACTACCTAGGGAAGAGATGAAATATCTGCCTAGTGGCCTGGTAGAGCTAAATGAAAAGATGGCTCGTTGGAAGGAATAACATGTATCTATGGACAGATCCAGGGAAAGATCCACCTGAATAGTTTCACCTTATTAAAAAACATATATACTCCTCTCTGACTCACTCTTGGTATTTATCCCAGAAAAAGACGATCCATAAAAAAAATGTAAATTCTGAGAGGGTATGCAGATAACTCTGTTGGGGATATGGATGCTTGCTAGCAGTGGAGAAAGGTTTGTGATGTTTGGGTGACTCCTTTAGGGCTATGGATGTTCACTGGCAGCATAGAAACACTATAAGAAAGGAATGATATCTAAATGACCTCACCCCAATGGACACCCTACTCAAATCTTCTCTAGAAAGGACATGGATTGTGGTTAATAGGAAAGGGGATGGAAAATATAAACCCCACATGAATATCCGGATTCATGAACCCGAGAACTTGTGTACACATTGATAGAAAAGATTCTGTTGAAAAGTAATAGAATAAAGCCAGATGGTTTCTCAACCAATTTGCCCAGGATAAGCACGAGTGAAGGAGAAAAGATTATGTTTTCACCCAAAGAATCACCATTTGTTGAGCACTCAACACACCCTAAAATTATTTTTGAATTTTTTCTTTTGGGTACCACTTTGTCATTGTTGAATGGAGTCAATTGTGTAGGGATTAATGGTTTTTTCTATTGTTTTTGTTTATCATCGATCACATTCGGTTTGGTTTGAAGTTTGTTGAATAGATTGACATTTTTCTCTAAGTAAACGTGGCATTAGACTAAGTGCACACAACTTAAAATTTGTTTTATAAAGAGCCACGTGTCCATCGATGATTCTGGTCTGCGAAAATAAGTCCTTAAAAAAAATTGCCAATGTATCATCGACATCGGCGAAATCCAAAATGAAAAATGCCCAAATAACAACAGTAATCATCGATCACCGATCGTCGACATCGGAAAAATGGGAGAAAAGGTGTTAAAAAAAACGTATGCCTTAGGAAAATCACCGATGCCGAAACAATGCTACTAATGTCGAAAAGGTCAAATCAACCATCACATGGTTTACCACGTAGATATTCCATATGGATTTGTTATCACCCACATCATATTTTGATGTTCCTCATGTCATATATGTAGTTCCACGTATGCTCTTCCACATCAACACTGTATGAAAATTTGGGTCGACATAAGAACTTTTCTCTAGAGGCACCAACGAAACAATGTCAAAGACAATCTGATGACATCGATGCACTCATTAACTACCGACGGATTGATAGAATACTGAACTTTTGGATTTAGATTGAACCTTTATCCACCAGTGCTAATGATCCTAGCTGATCTGCACTGTCAATTTAACGATCCTACGTATCCCCAATGCCGATCATACTAGTCCTGAAGTGTGAAAATGCTCAAGTAATTTGAGGATATACCTCTAAGATAAGTGAAGGATGAGTTTTTTGATATGATGGATAATTAATAACTTCACATAACCCATACCATGATGTCGCGCGCCTAACAACTCTCAAAAATTTGAATTCAATGATAAACTCTAAAGTTACACACTCTTGCGTTTCCAGCCTACGTTGCATTTAATCCTTAGCATGGTGTTGATTATGTTATAGTTTTTATAGATCTTATATGTGCTCTTGAATTTAAGACTTGATGCGACAAGGTAGGTATGTTTTAAATTACAAAGTTTGTGCCTAAGCATGGCATTCCATTTTCAAATCACTGATCTCCCAAGCAGACGAAGGAGCAAGAGAGAGCATGGAAGAGGTTATAGGTCATTGTGCCACTTAAATTACAAGTAATCCTAGGTTATTTCCTACAAGGAAGAGGTAAGAATGGTCTTTATTGTTTACATTTACGATTGCGTTGAATAACAATTATCACAGATGTCTTACAACTTATTATTCCATTTTGTGCAGGAAAATGCCTCCTTGAAAGTCGATGACCATACGCTCACCAAGAACGTCCAATATGAAATAATGCTCAATTCACAAGGGAGAGAGACGTCTTCACCGCTTGCATAGCTGATTTCCAAGAAGATACCCTTATGGGGCTAGAAACCTATAAAGAAATGCAACGATGGTATGAGAAGGAAAATCAAGACTTAGAATGAATAGACTACATCAATGAAGAACAAAAGGGTCAAGATACAAAAGAGCATGGAATTCGAGTGTTGATGGATAGCAACATTTCCCGAATAAGGAAGGAAACTGGACACTAGGTAAGCATGGTCTAGGAACCCCGACAAAAAGTGCAGGAAAGATGGGATGAGTATGAGAAACGATGGGAGAAAATCAATTAGGAAATGAGGAATATTGACCAGCCAGATTTTGGCCCACCGAAGGATTTCACCAATTTATGTGACATGGTTAAATGACATGCAAAGCAAGATTGGGTGTGTGAAATGGAGATTTTGCAGGTTTCAAGCATGATCCCGGGTCAGGTGAAGAAGTTCATGGAGCCTCCGATTAAATCTCTCACGGTCTTACAATGCTTGAGTGTCAAACTAATAAAGTACAAAGAATGGGAAATTGAGATGAAGGAGGTCCTCTCCACTCCGATGGATCAACACAGGTTCCCATATGAAAATACATGCGAAGATCTCTTCTGCAGATGGTAAGAATACGAGAGGAACAATCCACTTGAGTAAAATGACCAGATGATCTAAAGAGAAGAAAAATAGAACAGATAGATAAAGTCCACCATGTGTCATTTTCTTGACTTAAAACAACTTTAGTAGCTATTTTTAGTTTAGTTATTTTTTATAAATAAGAGAATCGACCTTGTGTAGCAGGGTTGATGGTTTTGGAGAGAAAGACTTTTTCTAAAATATTGAAAGAGAATTATTTATGTGTAAGTTATTTTAATTTATAAGTTTTGTTTAGAACCAAAGACACTTGTTTCATCGAAGGTGTGAATGTGATTGGACCGAGGGGTATTATCTCTGTCTTCAAATTCAATATTTTGTTGTTGATTTGAGTAAGAGTCGATGTATTTGTTATTTAAGTTAGCTTATAATATTGTGACAATTATTTTATTCTAATTGATGAATAGAAATCGATTTTGTTAATATGTGATTGATAACAGATCATTAAAAATTAATTTTTCTTGCACTAATTTCTTGTCACATATATATTTTCTTTCTTTAATCGTTATCTCAGATGATGTTAAACGCTTACAAGTCAAATAACATTATTACTAGCTTGAAGTAATTTCGATCCTCATTGTCTGCATGCTGAGGTATAAAAGGTTATCCCAAAACCCAGTTTCCTCCTAAACATTATAACTTATCTCTGTGATTTAGCTTAGGCTCCACCTTTCTTTCCCACTAATGATAAAAAGAACAAAGAAGAGAACTTCATAGCTCGAGGAAAGGTTTCACAAAAATACATATCTATCGGTCACGATTAAAGCCCATCGATAAATCCAACCAGATCACAAATCTGGAGAACCATACCACTCAGTAAACACTTGTGAGTATATTTGGGCCTCTCAAGCAGGTTTGGTTCCTTCTTTTGAGTCAAAGGCATCTCATACCCCTCAACAGAACCCCGAACCTAGCAATAACCTGATTGAAAATGAAAATCACTGTAGTTTAACCATTATTTTCAAATTTCGACATGGCTTTGACTGACTTATTAAAGTAGTCCACAAACACTAGGATATATTGATTCCCCGTAGACGAAGATGGGTGGCATGTCATAAAATCTACCCCCCACTTGGTGAATGGGTGGATGGTAATGACGGGAATCATAGGAGCAGGGTGCACGTGCATCTTATTTGTAAAAACTTGGCAAGGATGGCATTTCTTGACCACCTCAATACAATCCTTAAAGATCGTAGGCCATAAATAACCAACGCACAAAATAATATGGGTTGTTTCCAACCCTGATAGATGACCGCCACACACTCCACCATGAAATTCATTCAAAACTAATTATTCTTCTTCATGAGTGAGACAACGACGGAGAATCGAGTCTACCCCTTATTGATACAATGTGTCAATTATAATGATATATTTATTATCCACATGATGAATCCTTCATTTCTCTTCTCATGAGTAATGCAAGGGAAACTTCAAATTATGGAGATATATAAGGATATTGCTAAGAACCAAATATCAAAATAGCATAAAAACCTCAGAATAAGTACTCAATGCCATGACAAAGAGAGAAATTCAGAAAATAATCCTCTTCGAGGGGGAAACCTCCTTATACATCATATCAATTCAAAAATACAAGATGATTCCAAATGAAAAGGTCTCCTTGGTATATATATATGAGACTAAGAGGTACAATTACCACTTATGGACCCAAGCTGACATAAATAAAATAACAATACTAATGTAATATGCCCCGATTAAGGGGTAATGTGCCATGATTTAGGGTTTAACATGCCCCTCCCCTTCAAACAAGTGTTGTCCTCAACGCTTGAGTAGTTATGTATGCTTATGTATAAAAGACTCATTTTTCCACACATAATCTTCAACATGTAGTTTCTTCCACTTAATGAGATACTCTGAAATTGATCTATTCCTCAACTGGAGAATTCTTGTGTCAGTGATAGCTTTAGTATCCAATATTAATTTTTCTTTCTCGTCAAGTTCTAGAAATATAGTTTGAACTGGGATCTTGTCACATGAAACCTTCTTTAAGCATGAAACATGGAAAACAGGGTGTACTCGCGAACATGAAGGAAGCTCCAATTTGTATGCCATAGTACCAATCTTTTGCAACACCTTATAAGGGCCATAGTACTTTTGTGATAATTTATTATCCTTCTTACCTTGCTTGAGGGACATATGTTTGTATGTTTGTAGTATTAAAAATACCCAATGCCCTACTTCAAAACTTCTTTCACTACGACGATGATTTGCTTGTTGTTTCATGTGATTTTGTGCCATGGTCAAGTTGTCCTTTAAGAGTTGGAGAACTTGTTTTTGATGCTCGATGTGATCTTCCACTGCTTGAAACTTAGATTTTTATTTTAGAGAATAACTGATGGACGGTGGGTGATATCCATAAAGCACCATAAATGGTGTCATTTTTTTTTACAATATGAAAGGACGTGTTATACCACTTGAACCATTGTGTTTGTTTATCAAAGAAAAACCAATGAAGGAATCCTTCCAGAAATTTGTTCACTATATTTGTTTTTCCATCTGAGTGAGGATGATAAGATGAGCTATGAGCCAATTGAGTACCCAAAAAAGAAAATAATTATGTCCAAAAATGTCCAGTGAAGATGGGATCTCTGTCACTTACAATAATCTTTGGGCTTCCATGTAGTTTTTGAACTGTCTCCATGAATGCGGTAGAAAATTTAATGGATTTGAATAGATGAGAGAGTGCACAAAATTGTGTGTACTTGGTAAGTCTATCAACAATCACCATGATGCCACTCTTTCCTTTAGACTTCGGTAACCCTGTGATGAAATCCATGGAAACATCCTCCCAACACTGACTTGGAATGGACAATGGTTGTAAAATGCCCGAGGTATTAATTGTTTCCACCTTATTTTGTTGGAAAACTAAAAAAATTTCCACAAACATTTGAACATCAGTTTTAAGGCCATCCCAAAAAAAATCCCTCTTGACCCTGTGATATGTTTTCAAAAATCCTGGGTGCCCTCCTATCGTAGAGGTGTGCAATTGTAAAATTACCTTTTGTTTGAGTTGGTAGTTCTTACATAAATATAAGTGATCTTTGTACCATAGTGAATCATTTTTCCATGTAAATGTATCAGATGCACTGGAATCTTGTTGCAACCTTTGAATGAGATTCTACACTTCTTCGCCATTCTTCCATTCATCCCTTGCTTATGTTATCCAATCATGTTGGATGATAGAGATAGCATAGAGAAATGCCTCAACATCTTCATCCTTTCTTGAGAGTGCATCTGCCACAACATTTTGCTTCCATTTTTTGTAGATGATTTCAAAGTCATAACCCAAAATCTTGGTCACCTATTTTTGTTTCTCTTTTGAAGATAGTCTTTGTTCCAAGAAGTATTTAATCCTGTCATGATCTGTTTTGACCTTGAAGTGCCTACCTATTAGGTAAGGGCATCATTACTTCAATGCATGTAGTATTGTCATCATTTCCTTCTCATAAATGGGTTTGTGTAAATCCCTTCCCTTGAGTGGCTTACTTTCAAAAGCAAGGGGCCTTCCTTTTTGCTTTAGAACAACACCAATGCCATTTACCGAGGCATCACATTCCACAATAAATGTTTTTGTGAAGTATGGTTTGGTCAAGACATGATATTTTCACATTGCCTCTTTAAGTTTTTCAAAAGCTTGAGTTGCCTCTGGAGTCCATGAAAATGCATCCTTCTTAGTTAATGTAGTTAAAGGTGCTTCTATTATTCCATAGTTCCAAACAAACTTGGGGTAGTATCCTGTCAAACCAAAAATTCCTCTAAGATTCTTCCATGTTTTGGAAATCAGCCAGTCCATCATGGATTTAATATTTTTAGAGTCTACCTTGACACCTTCATGAGATACAATATGACCCAAATACTCTACTTCCTGTTGGATTACTGAGAGGGGGGGTGAATCAGTAATAGCGTAATTATAATCCTTTTTCTTCAAATGTTATATCAATGTAGAATTATTATCCA
>ML783875.1:458180-492021 GCA_009831015.1 Picea engelmannii | reverse complement strand
AATTATAATCCTTTTTCTTCAAATGTTATATCAATGTAGAATTATTATCCAATAATGAGCAGTAATAAATAAACAATCACACATATACACAGTACACCAGTGTTTTACGTGGAAACCCAAATCGGGAGAAAACCACATAATACTTTTTCTTATATGTCTTGAAGAATTACATTCATTGGAAGCACCAACTTCCTTTCTTTTCCAGCTGCAACTGGAAGAAGGCTCCAAGCCCCTAGTTTCTCAGGCTACAACCTGAGGAAATCTCCAACTCGCCAATTCTCTGGCTACAACCAGAAGGAGGCTACAACCACCTGTCCTTGCCCCGTCCTGCCACCCTGAAGTAGAAGTAGAATTATGGAACCATTGTCACACCATCACTATGATATATAACACTGTAAACCTGTACCAATAAATCTGAACCATGCATCAACCATGCATCAACCTGTACCATAAACAAGTGCATCAACCATGCACCAACCTGTAATCAACCTGTACCATAAAAAAGTGCATCCAACCATGTACCAAGTATGTACCAATCATATGTCAAATACTCATCAACTATGAATCATAAATATGTACCAACATCATCAACTATACACCTCATGTATGTGTGTCAACTCATCAACTACTTGTCTCAACCATGTACTCAACATGTACCACAACCAAAAGCCCAAATCAATTTCATCATCCAAATATGATTTGTAGCTCTATAATAGACCTGGTGTATATGATTACATTTCTTCAAACCTTCCTTAACTTTAAAAACAAGAGACTGGCATTTTCATCAAACTTTTCTTTAGTCTCACATGCCTAGTTTTGGATTAGTCAACAAATCTAACTTGAAGTAATCATAACTTTGAACCTGTAATGTATAAATATCTGAAACTGATACACAATGTTCTTCAGTGGTTTTTATGCAATTCCTCCAAGTTTCACTACTTGGAACCTCTCATAAAAGGAGTTATAGTAAAAATGGCATACCTTGTTGAATTTTGGCTTAATCTAGAGAGTGACCTTGTAGAGTGTGCCCCACACACAATATTTGATGAATTGATATAAAAATATTACACAGAATACTACAGATGGTACCCTAACCAACACATTTTGTCTCATTGAATTTGGATCTGTTATGAAGAATTTATGACATTTTTACCCGAAACACCTAATTTTGACTAGTTTCAGGACTGGCCACAAACCCTATTTTCCACGGAGTGTAACTCCCAAAATACAACGACCCACAAGATGAATTGTTTACCACAAATACTTGGATATTTTTTTTCACTTGCATAGCAATTTTAGGATCTGAATCATTATAGAAAAAAAGTTATAGTGAAAATGGTGAGATGACCTGTAAATAACATACCTTAGAAAGCACCATCAAAAGAATTTATCCTTCCTTGCATTTCGACCTTCTTTTCTTCACTTTCCTCAGAATTTAGGCTTAGATATCATTTTTTTACCTTATAAACCTATAGATATTCAATATTCTCAAGTGTGTTTCAAATGAGAGAGCCTCGCCTCTTATTTATGCTCTCTAAGTAGCTTCCTTAAAAACATCTTCTAGGTCACTTGGCCCACTTTCCTTATTTTAGGGTTGGGTCCACTTCTAATTTCTCCATTAAATTTGTTATTGAAATAATTTGTTTTGTATTCACTTTGAATTATAATACACTCATCACTTCACTTTATTATTTACCTTTTAAAATCTCTTAAACCACTTTGACTACTTTGACCTTTTGGGGTTTCTAGATGACATATGAGGGTCCTCCAACTTCGTAAGGCCATAACTCTCAAACTGTGAGGAGTTATGTGACATTCTACATACCATCAGAAATAGAATGACATGTACTATCCATATAGAATAGTATTATCTAAAAATATATCATAAATCATACCGTTACCCATCAAACAAACTTGGGTCCATTACCCAAACCTGGGGTCTCCAACTTCTCATGGCCATAACTCTCTAACCGTGAGGAATTATGTGATGTTACACATACCACCGGAAATGACATGACAATCACTATCCATCTAGGATATTTTCCCTGACAAGTTCACTTTCCTTCATCTCATTATTCCATAATTAAGCATGGGTTCTCTTACTCCACAAGGTGTCTTCCTGTGAGGGCTTTCACCATAAGGGGACCACTTTGGAGTTCATCCATATTTACTTCTTATCAACCATGAAAAAACAATAATGAGTCATATTTACATCAAACAATATTGGGTCCATTACCCAAACCTTTGTGCTATGGGACTTTCTTCAAGGGTTGACATCAATGACAACCAACCTTAATCAACACTTCCTTCACCCCAAAGAAACATTTGGACAATTTGACATATAATTGTTGCTCCTTTATTAGTTGTAGCACCCTATCAACATGTCAAACATGATCTTCCCAAGACTTGTTATAGAATAGTATATCATCAAAAAATACTAACACAATTTTTGAAGGAAGGGATTGAAAATGGAATTCATGAACCCTTGGAATGTGGAAGATGCATTCGTAAGGCCAAAAGGCAAGACCAAAAATTCATAATGGCCTTCATGAGTTTTGAATGTTGTTTTTGGGATATCTTATTCCTTCATTATCATTTGATGGTACCCTGAAAAAAAATCCAAATTTGTGAAGTATATTTCTGCATGCAGTTCATCTAACAATTCATCAATGACGGGAATGAGAAAATTATATTTAATGGTGATTTTTTTGAGCTCTCTACAATCTGGACACATATGCCATGAACCCTCATTCTTGAGTACCATTACCACCAGTGTAGAGTAATAAATTTGTTTAGGTATAATAATGCCAACCTCTAACATTTCTTCAACCATACGCTAAATTTCAATCTTCTGGGCATAAGGGTATCTGTAAAGCCTGCTGTTAGGACGAAAACTACCAGGAATTAAGTGAATAGAAATATCATGATCGCGAGTGGGTGGAAAACCTCTGGGAATATATTCAAATATTTTGGAATGCTTATCAATGATCCCTTGGAGATCTAGGGGAATAGTTGGATTAGATGCTTGAACATCTAGTGAGCATAGTTGTACAATTACACTCTGATGCCTCTTTTTCAATAATCTTGTCATGCCATTAGATCTTACCACCTTACTTGGTTTCCCTATGATACCCCTTAACTCAAATTCCTTTCCTTCCAATAAAAAGTTCATAAAAAGTTCATAAAAATTTCTTGAAAATTAAAATCCATTGTTCCCAATGATTTTAACCATTAGACCCCTAGTACAACATCAACACCACCCATGGGTATAGAAATCATTGGACTATTCATTACACATTCCCCCATAGTAAGATTGATCATATGGAATTTTCCTGAGAAATTGATAGTTTCTCCATTTGCAATCATTACTTGAAACTCTGGCGTTGGATATATAAAGAAATTGAGAGCTTTGGCTAATTTACAGTGAATGAAATTATGAGTACTACCAGAATCAATTAGCACTATTACCTTTTTCTTTTTGATATATCCTTCGATCTTGAGGATTTGAGGAGTGTTAAATCCAACCAATGCATGACATGATATGGTGGGAGTCATCTCTTCTACATATTCATCTTGAGATGGTTCTTGTTCTTCTTCCTCTTCACAATCTATGTAGAATAATTTCTTCTCACCACACTTATGTCCTTCACTATACTTGCTATCACAATTAAAGCATAAACATTTTTCTTTTCTTTCCTCCAATTTTTGAGGTGTCAACCTTGTAGGTTGAGGTGGTTTAGAATAAGGAACATTATTCTCTCGATAGATGTTAGGGGTGGTCCTTGTAGTAGCCATAACCAAATTTTTACTTTCAACATTTCTCACCACCCTGAACGCATTCTCCAATGATTTGGTTTCCCAAAGGTGAACCTCATGTTGAATATTATCCTTTAAAGTTCCTATGAAGACATCAATCAGGTTATCATCTAGAATATTTGTTACCTTTATATTCAATCTTTGGAATCTCTCAATGTTCTCCGCAACTGAACTCTTTTTCTTGAGATTTATCAATTGGTTGAAGAAGGTATTGCTCCTTGTATCCTCATAGTGTACTATCATTTCTTCTGTGAAAATTGTTCAAGTGACAAGTGATTTGTGAGAAAAAATCCATCGGTACCAAACAAACTGATTAGGTTCTAAATATAAGGATGAAATTCGTACCTTTTGTGTGGGTGGCACATCATGTAGATCAAAGAACTGCTCCATCTGGAGTATCCATGTGATTGGATCCTTTCCATCAAAGTTCCTCATATCGATCTTAGGAAAGTGGTTGGTATTCAACCCAAACTTAAAGTTTCTCCATTCTTGATTCATATTCCTTGTGTCCTCATCATGAATTTCATGGGATACATTGTTACTTTCAGGTGGCCTCTCTATTAGCAACTTTTTCAAGCCTTCCATGATATCCCCTTTTAAGCCATCCATCTTGGTATCCATCATCTCTTCTAGATTATATTTAGTTGAATGCATCATCCTTTTTAGTTCATCTTTTGTTACTGCATTCTTTTGTAAATCATCTATTTCCTTACACATTTCTTCACCTTTATCAAGAGTCCAATTAGGACTATCTGAGGGATTATTTGGTGTTGAAGTTCCCTTTTTTGGTGGCATGTTGGCCAAGTATCACTGCAAGGTAGGAATTTCTAATTAGGTTAGGCAGAGGTCCTCATAGACAAGGGAGTGTCAGGTGCTATATCTATTTGATATATGTGCGGGGTCCAACAATAGTACTCGACCCAATATCTCAAGGCACTAAATAAGGAGGCTTGATCATGCCCTTAGCTGTACTATCTAACTACCCAAGTACTAGAGAGTGATCTCCCCGAGTGTTGTTCTCGGTGTGATATAGAAATATGACAGACAAATGGTTTATTTGGTTGGTATTATGATTCTAGGGGGTATCACAATATATGCCATGTACGTGGGATCTAAAATATGTAGTAGTGTTGTCTAATTCACAATTGTTCGAAAGGGGCCTTCCGATCTACTCTAGGTATGTGGAAGAACCACACTGTCCCTGGGTTGTAGCACTGACAAGTAATGACAGCTCCTACGTTTAGAGACACTAGAATACATATGTACCTAAAAATCCCTAATATTCTCTTAGTTTTATGTGATACTCATTTTATCCCACTTTATTCCACTTTTTGAATCACCCCAATTGGATCTTCTAGTCAAAAGATATGCAAATTTACAAAAACAAAACACACCTTTTAAAACCCTAATTTGGACATTGTTATGCTAATCGAGCTTTCTTCTGTTGCAACTCTGAAATTAATCCCTTTTGAGTCTAAAATTTTGTTCTAAGGTAGTCTGATATGTCTTCTTTCCAACTGCAGTGGTTAGACCAATATTGGATTCTCCAAGAGAATTTTATGATAACTTTCCCAAGATGTGATGATTTGTTTTTCTTTCAGGAGAGCGAACTTGTATGGAATGACACGTGTCATTGTATACACTTCATAACTTGAAATATGTACCAGTAAAAATTTATTCCTTACCCTAACCAATGGAATAGTTCTCACTCAATTTGGAGGTATGTAGATTCAGATATAACAATGTTCCCAAGAACACCTGTTTTAGACTAAAATATGGACCAACCAAAAACCCTATCCTTAGAGAATAACTTTCAGATTAAAGTGAATCAAGGGATTAAATTTTTACAAACGATACTTCACTTTTCCTCCTTTGTAGTGTAAAAATTTCAGAACCTGAAATCACGCCCAAAAAATTGGGAGCAAAAATTCCAAGAAGACCTGTTTCAGACTAGTTTAAGGACTAGTCAAAAACCCTAACTTGAACAGAATGTATCTCCAAACCTATAAGGAACCAAGATCTTAAATTTGGACCCAAGTTATCTCTATATGTCTCCTCTATACCATAGAAATTCCATATCCTGAAACCTTCCATAAAAAAAAATTGTAGTGAAAATTCCAATAAGACTTGTTGTTATCACTGAAAAATCGTCCGCAACATTGCATGCAAATGGTTAAGGAAACACATCAATGCCAACAACAATTAGTCCACCTACAACACTTAAATGTATTCAAAAGGAAAAAAAAACTATACAATTGGGTCAAAAATTGACATGCACAAATTCACTAAAGGAAGCGTGCGAATAGTGCATAGTGTACACGGGCCAACCAAGCCCTTAGCGCACACAATGCGCCAAGTGCGTGACTATGTACGATAAAATCCATTCACTTCTATGAATGACGCATTTATGGATCTTGTCGGCCCCTCAACCACTTATGGACCAACTCCCAACACAATTTGACCCTCATATCTTAGAAAAATCTGAATGGGAGGTTGGTCAAGGACTAGAGGGTGTCCTAAAAAACCCCTTGTTCACACCAAGAACCAATTACATTTTGCCTTGAATAAATGATATAAATAAGAGCCATGGGTTCACTAATAAACCAATATCTTCATTGTATTTTTATTCTACAAGAATTTTCCCTTGAGAATCCTCTTTTCTCTTTGGATCCTTCAAGCATCATTGCAATAGGCCATTCCACTCACCTCTGGAGGGAATAGGCATTGATTTTCTTCACCATTTTCCATTTTCTTCCATTGTAATAAGAGCTCTCCATTATGGAACTCAAGAGACTTCCCAAGGAGGAAGAGGGGACTCATAAGTCCTCGTTTTTCTCTACGGTGTTTTTCCTACTAATCTATTGATCCATTGGTAGCACTATGTTGGTCATTGGTTGATTTTCATGTTTCTAAGTTTGTCATGCTTTATAACTTTTATTTCTTAGTTGTTTTAGTTATTTCTTTGTTTATACATGTTTTTGTCTTGTTTAACCCACTCACAAAATTTTTGTTTTGTCTATCAAGCTCAGCTAGGCATGCAAGTGTTGTTGTTTTGCTCACACAAGTGACAAAACCAACACAACATATTGGAAACCATATTGGGTATCAATATCAAATTCCTCCCTATTTGAGCTTAGAGAGCACTTATTTTAATCAATTTGTCTTGCAGTTACCAAAACCAGCCTAGCCCTGTTGATTAAGGTTGGTTGTCATTGATGTCAACCCTTGAAGAAATTCTGGTAGCACAAAGGTTTGGGTAATGGACCCAAGTTTATTTGATGTAAAGATGACTCATTATTGTATTGTCATGGTTGATAAGAAGTACAAATGTATGAACTCCAAAGTGGTCCCCTTGTGGTTAAAGCCCTTATAGGAAAACGCTTTGCGGATTGAGTTATCCTAGAAGTCTTGTTAGAGAACCCATGCTTAATTGTGGAATAATGATATCAAGGTCTATGAATTTTTCAGTAAAACTATCCTAGATGGATAGTGCTTGCCATGCCATTTCTAGTGGTATGTGGAACATCACGTAAATCCTCACAGTTAGAGAGTTATGGTCTTGTGAAGTTGGAGGAACCTCATGAGTCATTTAGAAGCCCCAAAAAGTCAAAGTGTTTGCAAAAGAAATTATTTAAATAATAAATTTAATAGAGAACTCCCTAAAATAAGAAAAGTGGGATGCTACTTGAAAGTATAAATAAGAGGCAAGGCTCGTTCATTTAATTACACTTGAACACATTGAATATATTTTGTTGTGTAAGGCTTATTGCAAGTACTCATTGATACATCTGAAGTTGTAAAAGTCTGAGGTAGTACGAAGGGTTGACGACAAAATTCTCAGAATTACAGAGAACACTAAAAACCCTATTTTCTAAGGCGTATGCGGGCTGACAGTGTATTAGGGTGCATACGTACTGAGGCGTACGTGGGCTGACAGTGTATTAGGGTGTGTACATACGCGGGTTGGCAGTGTATTAGGGTGTGTACATGTTGGTAAAGCCATGGAAATTGAGAAGATGAAGATGCAGAGGTTCTAGATTTTGAGATCAAGCTCCCATGAAGGTCTATAGTGCTCAAATACATCAGATCTATCCATTGGTTCAAAAGGTATGTCTTATTTCTATGAATAATTGGATTTTGATGTATGCATGAGAAATGGTTATGGAGATTTGAGGATTATCCCTAGAAAGACTAATGGTTGCATGGGATCTTCTGTATAAGTCAGAACTACTGAAATACAGTGCTGGTATAATTTATCGTTGATACATCTTGTTATAGTTGTGGCACATATTGTATTTCTTGGCATATGGCTAAGGATTTTTATGGTACATGTTTGAGAGCTTCTATTTGTGAAGTAGTTGATGTATTGAGAGGTTGAATACTAGAGAGGGTTTGATTTCTGGATCATGTAAGGGATATTATACTTGTTTATGATTATGAGCATTTATATGGCACATGACTAGAGAGATATATATAGATTTTGGGTAAAGCGGATGCAAGCACATGGTACATATACAGTCTGGATACAGTGATAGATTAAAAATCTATGTGAAATAAGTTACAGAGGGTCAGAAGTTTTAAAGAGAAAAGGAAACCCTAGTTTTTCAGAAAGCATACGCAGGTTGCATAACAGTTTGGTCACATACATATGCAGGCTGCATAACATATAGGGCACATACATACATGTGTTTCAACACTACAAGTCATGTACATATTGTATTTTTGTTGATACATGTTCAGTTCAGGTACAAATTGATTATAGGGAAGTTGTATAGGTTGGATGCAGGTCAGTGGCACAGGTTGATACAATTGTACAGTGGTATATCTCACAGTGATAGTGTGACAGTGGTTTCATCATTCTACTTCTGTGTCAAGGTGGTTGGACAGGGCAAGGACAGGTGGTTGTAGCCACCTACCGATTGTAGCCGAAAAACATAGGGGGTTGTATATTCCTTCTGGTTGTAGCCAAAGAATTGGGGAGTTGGAGATTCCCTCAAGTTGTAGCCTGAGAAACTAGGGGGTTGGAGCTTCCTTCTAGTTGCAGCTGGAAAACAAAGGAAGTTGCTGCTTCCAATGAATGTAATTATTCAAGACATATAAGAAAAAACATTCTGTGGTTTTCTCCCGCTTTGGGTTTCCATGTAAAACACTGGTGTAATTTGTATGTGTATGATTGTTCATTTTTTCATTTCTTATTTACTCTGTAGTTATTGGATGATAATTCTACATTGATATTTCACTTGGATTATATGGTTAAAAAGGATTAGATTGCTCTATTACTAATTCACCACCGCCTCTCAGTAATCCAACAATTGGTATCAAAGCAGGTTCCTTTAGAAATCAATTTAACCACTGAAAGGTAAATCATGGAGAGTAAAAACTTGTATAAAAATGGAATACCGCAGTTTGATGGAAAGAAGTATGCATTTTGGATCATAAGGATGAAGACATATATACAGGCATAGGGATTTGAAATTTGGAAATCAATTGTAGATGGATACACAGTACCAGCAGTTCCGCCAACAAATGACAAAGCAGTGAAAATCGGTCAAAATAATTCCAAAGCCACAAATGCACTTCTGAATGGTCTTGGTGAAACGATATTCACCAAAGTTTCACATTGTAAATCCGCTAAAGAGATTTGGGACAAACTTCGAAATATTTATGAAGGAGATTCAAAATTCAAAGCAGTAAAGCTTCAAACTTACAAAGGTCAATTCGAACAAATAAAGATGAAGGAAGATGAGAATATTGCATATTACTTCTTACGAGTCAATGAAATAGTAAATGCAATCATGGGATTGGGAGAAGAAATCAAAGAATCGATAATTGTTCAAAAGGTACTAAGATCTCTTCCTGTGATATTTTAACCTAAGTTATCAACACTATAAGAAAGAGAAAATCTAAAAGCAATAATCATGGATGAACTACATGGAATCGTCATAGCATATGGAATGAGAACTTAACAGGAAAATCTAGATATAAAAGAAGCAACCTTCAAAACATTCAAAAGATCAAAGCAAAAGGGAAAGCAACAAGAAAAGGAACATAACAACAATAGTGACATCTTAGAAGATGATGAAGAAGTGGCCAACTTTGTCAGAAGACTGAACAAGGGAATCAACGGTAAGTATAGAGGTAAGATTCCTTTAATATTTTTTAATTGTGATGGTATTGGTCATTTTGCTAACAAATTTCCTCATAAGAAAAAGAGAAATGATGAAGGTGAACAAACATATAAAGGCAAAAGAACCACAAAGAAAATTTTCAAGAAAATCTTATGCACCAAAGAAGACATCTCATTATCAGATGAAGATGAAGTCAGTGACAGTGAGACAGAAAGAGTTTTATTCATGGAAGTAGAAAAATCTGATAAACAAGACTCTGAAGTATAATATGAATAAGTCAAAGAAGAAATTGAATAGGAATAAGTTGAATACCGAGAGGAATTGATGAGTGCCATAGAAGTTACCAGAAGAGAAAAGAGGAAAAACAAGAAGCTACAAGTGAAAATAGACAAGAAAGAAGACACTCATGAATTAGAACAAATGATCACAAATTTGAAGGTTCAAATTGAAGAAGATAAAAGAATTGAAGAAGCACTCAAAGAATAGCTGGAAGGAAGAGACATGATCATTGAAATTTTGGAAGCATAAATTGTCACATTAATAAAGGATATTCAAAAGAAAATATACAGAACATCTCAAAAGTTTTGAATGACATTATCAGCAGTCAAAGGCCTAATCATGACAAGTCCGGACTTGGATACAATCAGACAGAAAAGGGATCAAGATCCAAAACAACAGAACAAGAAACATATCCAAAAAGATATGCAGAAACAATCAAAGGGGATAGGAAGGTCTACAGAGAAAATTACAGGGACACTCCTCAACCAAGAAGATTTAGATTTCAAAATCAACGACTGACAGAAACATATAGGTATTAGGAAGAAGAAGGATTCATAAGAGCACCTCCTTTCAGAAGATATTCAACTCCCAGGTATCAAACTATATTTTTTGGTTTATGTTATGCATGTAATAATTTTGGACATAAAACTGTAAATTACAGAGCTAACAACAAGAACATAAACAACTTTGAAAGTCATACACAAAAGGATTATCCAAGAAGACCTAGTGAAACAAAGAGAAGAAGTTACAACAGGTTTGAATCATTGAGCATTGAAGTGGAATGCTACAAGTGTAACAACTTTGGACACATGGCCAAAGATTGCAGAATGACAATCTCTCCTAGAGAACCATAACAGAACAAAAACAATCATAGACAGGAACCTCAAAAAAGGACATGTATAAGAAAGTATAATCAATACAACAATGAAGAATGCACACTCGCTCTACAAAATAAGAAGAATAAATGTGGTTGGTATATTGATAGTGGTTGTTCAAAACACATGAAAGGTGATAGAGACAGGTTTCTTACATTAAAAAAAGAAAGAGATAGATCAGTCTCCTTTGGAAATGATGATTCAACTAAAATCATTAGAAAATGCACAATCAAAATTGGAAATGTTCTACTAGTAGAATATATGAAACATAGTATTATAAGTGTGAGTCAAATGTGTGACCAAGGTCATAAAGTTACTTTCAATTCACAAAAGTGTGAGATAAGAAAAGAAGGTTCAGAAAAATTGATTGCTACAACTACAAGAACTTCAAGCAACATATACGTGTTAAGTGAAACTGGAAATGAAAAGTGTTGTCTAGGAAAGGAAGATGAAAGTTGGCTATGGCATAGAAGAATGGGTCACATACATTTTGATAACCTTGCCAAAGTCAACAAAAGAAAAGAAGTCAGAGAAATTCACCAGATCAGAAAACCAACCAATACTTTATGCAAGCATTGTCAACAAGGAAAGCAAACAAAGACCAGGTTCAAATCAAAGGAATATTCAACAACAAGACCACTGGAAATTAGGCATACTGATCTAGTTGGACCAACTACAACAAAGGGTTTAAAAGGTGAGAAATACTTTATATTATTAGTTGATGATTATACAATAATGACTATAGTTTGTTTTCTCAAGAATAAGTCAGAAGCTTTTGAAAACTTCAAGATCTACAAGGAAATTGTTGAAAATTAAATGGATTCAAAAATAAAATGCTTGAGATATAATAATGGAGGAGAGTTCACTTCAAATGAATTTATGGACTACTGCAACAATCATGGAATAAAAAGGAAATTCTCCGTTGCTAGGACACCTCAACAGAATGGAGTTGTTGAAAGAAAGAACAGGACAGTATAGGAAATGGCTCGAACAATGCTAATGGATTCCAAATTGATAGATATTTTTTGGACACATGCAGTGCATACAAAATTTCACATTCAAAACAAAGTAATGCTCATAAAAAACACTGACAAAACTCCCTACGAGCTATGGAAAGGAAGACCAGCAAATGTGAAGCACTTCAAATTTTTTGTAAGCAAATGCTACATCAAAAGAGAAGATGGCGGAATGGGAAAGTTTGACTCTCATGTGGACAAAGGAGTACTTATTGGTTACTCAAGTACAAGGAAATAATACAAGTTTTACAACCTGAGATTGAACAAAGTTTTGGAAAGCATCAACGTAAAAATTGATGAAACAGGTAGACAAGAATCAAAGGAAGAATAAAATGAATCAAGGGAACATCTTTACGAAGAAGAAACAAAATATGAAAAATAAGGGGAAGATGAAGAGTATCCAACAAAAGAAGAAGATAAAGTTCATCAAGTTCCTCCAAATACACCTAGCAAATGAGTACAGAAGAATCATCCTTCAGATCAGATTATCGGAAACAAAGATGTAGGAGTTAAGACTAAAAGAAGAATGCATTCACCAGAACAAACACACCTAGCACTGACATATATGATTGAACCAACCTGTTTTGAAGAGGCCAACAAGGATGAATTTTGGAATAAGGCCATGGATGAAGAATTTGGTCAAATAGAGAAAAATGACACTTGGGAATTGGTTCCAATACCAAAGGATAAGAATGTGATTGGCACAAAGTGGGTATACAGGAATAAATTGAATGAATATGCACAAGTTACAAGGAAACAATCTAGATTGGTATGTAAAGGATATGCACAGGTTGAAGGAATCAACTTTGAAGAGACATTTGCCCCAGTTTCCAGAATGGAAGCAATCTGATTGCTTTCAGCTTATGCATGCTCCAAAAATATTAAAGTTTATCAGATGGACTTAAAAACATCTTTTTTGAATGGGGAACTTGAAGAAGAAGTCTACATTGAACAACCAGAAGGATTTCAATTGTCAGAGAATGAAGATTATGTGTGTAAATTAAGTAAGGTCGTGTATGGTCTAAAACATGCTCCTAGATCATGGTACTCTAGACTGGATAAATATCTACAATAGGAAGGGTTCAGAAAAGGAAGTGAAGACAACAACCTCTACATCAAGGTAAGTCAAGATAGTATTTTATTAATTGAAGTTTATGTTGACGATATTATTTTTGGTAGTGATGATGACAGGTTAAGCCGGAATTTTGCAAAGGATATGCAAAATGAATTTGAAATGTCATTACTTGGAGAACTATCCTTCTTTCTGGGACTTCAGATATGTCAAAGAAACCAAGGAATTTTTATTTCTCAAACCAAGTATATCAGAGAAATGCTAAAGAGGTTTGGAATGGAAGATTGCAAACTAGTTATCACTCCCATGCAAACTAGTTTCAAGTTGAGAAAAGATGATGATTCAAAGTCTACAGATCAAAGGCAATGCAGGTCAATGATTGGTAGCCTACTATATGTGACAGCATCCAGACTAGATGTAATGCAGGCAATTGGACAGGTGGCACGATTTCAAGCAACACCAAAGGAATCACATGTATTAGTAGTGAAGAGGATTTTCATATATCTCAAAGGAAGAGAAGAGTTTGGATTATGGTATCCAAAAGGAAAGGATATATTACTTATTTCCTACACAGATGCAGATTGGGCAAGTTGTATTGATGACTGACGAAGCACTAGTGGAGAAACATTCTACTTGGGTGAGTGTTTAGTATCATGTCTAAGCAAGAAATAATCATCAATATATTTATCTACAACCGAGGTAGAGTATATTGCAGCAACAACATGTTGTGCACAGGTTCTTTGGATGAAACAAACTCTGATATATATACAGGTTGAGTATGATGAGCCCATTACAATCTATTGTGATAATACAAGCGCCATCAATATCTCAAAGAAACCGGTGATGCACTCCAAGACGAAGCACAATCCAATCAATTATCACTTTATATGGGAACAGGTTGCAGAAAAGAACATCAGAGTTGAGTATTTGGGCACAAAATAAAAGGTGGAAGACATATTTAAAAAACCACTTCCATGGGAAGCCTTTGAGTATCTTCGCCAAAGAATCAGAATTATTTCTACTCCAAAATGAATGTTTTTGAATGATTATATTATATTTATTAGATGTACACGAGGAAGCACCATAAAGAGGATAGTTCATTTAGGGGGAGAAACCCCGGATGGAAACATACCTTTTCCATTGATGACAAAGGGGGAGAGATTTATCAGATGCAAAGGACAAAAGCATGATTCCAGGGGAAGTAATTGTCACAAAGATGCAGAGGACAGAGGCATGGTTCCAGGGGGAGAATGGGTGATATGACTTCATTATTGTATGACATGATTTAAGTATTGCATCCGAGTGTTTCCATAAATTCCAAAGGGGGATATTGTTGATTAAGGTTGGTTGTCATTGATGTCAACCCTTGAAGAAATTCTGGTAGAAAATTCTGGTAGCACAAAGGTTTGGGTAATGGACCCAAGTTTGTTTGATTTAAATATGACTCATTATTGTCTTGTCATGGTTGATATGAAGTACAAATGGATGAACTCCAAAGTGGTCCCCTTATGGTGAAATCCATCACGAGAATAAGCTTTGCAGATTGAGTTATCCTAGAAGTATGGTTAGAGAACCCATGCTTAATTGTGGAATAATGAGATTAAGGTCAGTGAATTTGTTAGTAAAACTATCCTAGATGGATAGTGCTTGTCATGCCATTTCTGGTGGTATGTGGAATTTCACATAACTCCTCACAGTTAGAGAGTTATGTCCTTGTGAATTTGGAGGACCCTCATGAGTCATCTAGAAGCCCCCAAAAGTCAAAGTGTTTGCAAAAGAAATTATTTAAATAATAAAGTTAATAGAGAACTCCGTAAAATAAGGAAAGTGGGATGCTACATGAAAGTATAAATAAGAGGCAAGGCTCTCTCATTTAATTACACTTGAACACATTGAATATCTTTTGTTGTGTAAGGCTTATTGCAAGTACTCATTGATACATCTGAAGTTGCGAAAGTTTGAGGTAGTACAAAGGGTTGACGGTGAAATTCTCGGAATTATGGCGAATACTAAAAACCCTATTTTCTGAGGCGTACACAGGCTGACAGTGTATTAGGGTGCATAAATATTGAGACGTGCGCAGGCTGGCAATGTATTAGGGTGCCTATGTACGTGGGCTGGAAGTGTATTAGGGTGTGTACATGTTGGTAAATCCATGGAAACTTGAGAAGATGAATATGCAGAGGTTCTAGATTCTGAGATCAAGCTCCCAGGAAGGTCTACAATGCTCAGATACATCATATTTATCAATTGGTTCAAAATATATGTCTTATTTCTATGAATAGTTGGATTTTGATGTATGCGTGAGAAATGGTTATGGATATTTGAGGATTCTCCCTAGAAAGACTAGTGGTTGCATGGGATCTTATGTATAAGTCATAACTACATAAATACAATGCTTGTATAATTTATCATTGACACATCTTGTTAGAGTTGTGGAACATCTTGTATTTCTTGGCATATGGCTAAGGGTTTTTATGGTGCATGGTTGAGAGCTTCTATTTGTGAATTAGTTGATGTATTGAGAGGCTGAATACCAGAGAGGTTTTGATGTCTGGGTGATGTGAGGGATATTATACTTTTTTATGATTACACACATTTATATGGCACATGACTAGAGAGATATATAGATCTTTTGGGTAAATCGGATGTAAGAACAAGGTGCAAATACTGTCTGGATATAGTGACAAGTTACAAATCTATGTGAAATAAGTTACAGAGGGTCATAAGTTTTAAAGAGAAAAGGAAAACCTAGTTTTTCAGAAAGCATACACAAGCTACATAACAATTTGGTCGCATACATATGTAGGTTGCATAACATATAGGGCACGTACATACGTGTGTTGCAGCACTACAGGTCGCGTACCTATTGTATTTTTCTTGATACATGTTCAGTTCAGGTACAGATTGATTGCATTTCAGTTGTATAGGTTGGATGCAGGTCAATGGTACAGGTTGATACAGTTGTATAGTGGTATATCTCACAGTGATAGTGTGACATTGATTTCATCATTCTACTTCTACGTCAGGGCGGTTGGATGGGGCAAGGACAGGTGGTTGTAGCCACCTTCCAGTTGTATCTAGAAAACATAGGGGGTTGTAGTCTCCTTTTGGTTGTAGCCAGAGAATTGGGGAGTTGGATCTTGCCTCATGTTGTAGCCTGAGAAACTAGGGGGGTGGAGGCTCCTTCCAATTGCAGCTGGAAAAGAAAAGGAATTTGGTTTTCAATGAATGTGATTCTTCAAGACATATAAGAAAAAGCATTATGTGGTTTTCTCCCGCTTTGGTTTTCCATGTAAAACACTGGTGTACTTTGTATGTGTATGCTTGTTCATTTGTTCATTGCTTATTTACTCTGAAATTATTGGATGATAATGCTACATTGATATTTCACTTGGATTATATGGTTAAAAATGATTAGATTTCTCTATTACTGATTCACCCCTCCCTCTCAGTAATCCAACAAGCCCAACCTGCCAAAGGCAAATTTCAAAGTTGGAGGAGGAGTATTTCACTCGAAAATTCCCCCCCTGACGTGTAACAGGAAGTGCACATATTTTCCTTCCCACAGATGCGCACTCTGAGCATTGTGCATGCCATAGACTTCTTTTCTCTACGCACTGTGTGCCCTCTGCACACCTGTCAGAATTGTAACCCATGCACATATCCAGTTTTTCAAAATTGTAAGGGTTTTTATGATGATTTGAAGGCCCCTAGCGTTCAAATATTTTTCTTTCATGCACTTTGTAAATACAACTGCACTCCACTTAGATTCCTTTCCCATATGAAAGGTTATCTAACATAGGCACTTAGGGGGTAAAAAGAACCAATATTCTCCTCTTTTCCTTTGGTTGTCACATGGATGGTTTGTTTGGCTTGTAAAAGTTTAAGTTGAGGTTGTTGCTTTCACACATAAAACACTTACAATGGGACTAGAAGATAACTTTGACCCTTGAGTATTCTCTTCTCTCGCACCCTAGTGTGATATTGAGAATCATAAAGGTGGTTAAAGGGACATTTCATCTCCCTTAACAAAAATCTTTAGGAGAGGACAAAGCCCCCCTAGGGTTCCTCTTAGTTTTTTTGAAATCATCTTAAAGTTGTAAGGGCCCATACATGCCCACATGTTGCAAACTTAGGATAGTTTCTTGAAATTGCTTTATTAATTTAGATAACAATCTAGAGAAGTTTAAAGATCAAAGTAACGGGCCCATACATGCCCACATTCTTGCAATCTAGGATAGTTTCAAATATTTCTTAGTGTAAACAACATTTAGGGAGTTTAAAGGATTTGTAAAGGACCCAAATGTCCACATGATAGTTCTTTAGGGATTTTAAAATTCTGCATGGTTGTACCAATGACACTTAGTAAGCTAGGTAAAAAATATTTGTAAGGACCATAGGAAGTCCACATGTTGCAATCTCACACCTAACTTATTAAAAACTTGGCGCACTTTTTCACTTTCTTGCACACAAAGTCACTCCTCACTCACATAATTTCCATTTTGAATTGTGGAGGTTGAAGTAGGTTTTCTCCAAAGGAATTCTGAAACATCTCACTACTTCTTGAAAATTATCCACACCCACTTAATTCAAACAAGATTGGTTCACACCCCGAATCTCTCAGCCCACCACATCTAAATGTTTTCTAAAAACTCACTAAATTTTCCTCCACAAGAGGTTCCAAAATAATATTTTTAGTCTAAGTAGGATCTCGGGGTTAGGCATCCAAATAACCCCCTATTATCTGGTTCTCACATTTTCAAACATTAGAAGTTGACAAATAGGGAACTTTCAAATCCTCCAAGTCAAGTGTTCCTACACCATAAGGAAGGGAGATACCTGTGAAGGGTTGAAGGTTGAGGTCCAGTTGTTCTGTGCATCCCCCCTTGAATCACCCAAATCTTGGAAGCGATCCAGCCCGTGACCCATTTATGAGGCCTAAAATCTAAATGTCGCACTTTGACCTAGGTACCTAATGACCAAACTTAGGACATCTACCTAGGTGGAAATTGTGGGTTGCAATTGCACCTTGATCGGATTTTTTGTGGCTATTGGGAAATATTTCTAGCTCTTTGTTGGGCCCTTCATTTTTGGGATAAAGAATCGCACAAGTTTTGATTGAGCACTAGTTGATAAAGCTTCACAAGAAGCTGGACAACAGAGCGAGAAAGAGAAACATAAATCAGTTGCGAAAGACAACGCAACACCAACTAAGCAATAAATGGTTGCAACAGAACAAGGAAGCGTGCAAATCAAGACGAAAGACACAACCTTGCTATATATAGGGATGGACATGATTGTAAAAGGGTTGGGATTTTAGTTGGTTTTTGTTAGTAGCTTGGATAGTTAACTAGTGATTTGGTTGGATTGTGATTAAGCTCAGCCTGATCTTTCCCTCTTGGTGAGGTTGTTGTCAGTCGAGTCAAGTCAATTCCTAAGTCTGTAATATAACCAACGTATCAGTCTCAGAAGTGGAGTTATGTGACATGAGTCCATAGTCAAGAGTCTGTACATAACATTATTGAATATTTATGAGGCTGTAATTAAAGAAGATTCTGAAGCTAATATGAAGAAGGATCTAAATTTTCAAAATATGATGTGTCTTTGTGTGTTTTACTTATGCATTACAATACTTATTTATGGTTTATAAGTCTACTCAATGGTTCTATGTTTAATTTCTTGTTCGAAACATAAGTAGGTTTGATTCTTGCACAGATAAGATTCAGACCTGTTCATGTCTCTTGCACTAGATCATGATGAGTCCTGAAGGTTCTATGAATCCTCCTAAGTCTTTTCCTTACCCTTCCCTATCTATTTGTCTCAACAACACTTCGGGTGAGATTTCTTCTCTTCGAAGGAGATGAAAATGCCAACACTCTAGACTACTCGATACCTTTTGTTGGTAACCTGAGAAGGACCCTGGTCCAATCAAAATTGTGCCAACAAAATGGTTTTGTTTCTGGGACCTACGTTAAAAGGGAACTTGTAGGGAGAATGCTTCCGCAGATCCACAGATCTAGTATTGACCAATGGTGGGAAAGAAACTGCGATACCTTCATATGGAAAGAAGTGGAACTGAGGGGAAAATTGGTGGAAGACATTCGAGAAGCAGTCTTTTACTCAGAAAGATCGAGTGACCAGTATGAGATTTTCTGGATTAATTTTCTGGAAGAACTTTTCCACTAGATAAAGAGGCTCCAATAAGCTCTAGAGATCCAAGAACTATTCAAGAGGATCTATGCTTGGGACACCGAAAAGTTAGCAACACTTCAGAGGCTGTATTGTCCAGTCACACGAACGATTTATTTTTGGGTCAGTACCACATTAGAAGGATATATTATCGAGTTTGCAGCTGAGAACCACCAATATTTTTCTCAAGCATAGGCAATTTTCAAGAAAGACACAAGGGGAATATTGTTGAGAGAAATCCCCCTGTGGATTAAGGTTTTCTTGATGGAAGAGGGGATGTTGACTATGTCCCCGACTGAGATGGCAGTGTAATCACCCTCGCTTGGGGTAGGGTGAGGTTGGGTTAGAGTCATGGCTTGAGAGAGGGGAAGGGTTCTTTGAAAAATGGGGGGAAAAAAACAAGAAACAGACTCAAGAGACGAGCAAGCCCTAAAGAGAGATTCCATAGTTGAGAAGTGGTGGCGTGGAAAAATCAAGAAAGTAGCAAGACAGTCTGAGAAGTTGAGGAAAGAAGTTGGATCATGAGAAGTATAGGAAAGATAGAGGGAAGAGTTGTGGAAGGTGAGAAGACAGGAAAGATTGGCCAGTCAAAGGTTAAGTGAGAGAGAATCATAGATAGAAAGAATTCCCCAGGAGGTTGGACAAGAAGGAGAAGGTGTAGACATAAGAGAGGAAGAAGTTGGCATGAATATTGAAGAAGAAAGGGAAGATTCAGCCCCGATAACAGGAGAGATCGGGAATCCGACCAAAGAGATCATTCTGGTGGAAGAAAATGAAACCCCCCAGATCAAAGAAAATCGCCCTGAAGCTATTGGCGCTAGCCAAGAATCACCCATACCCTAAGTTCCTTCTATACAAGTGGTAAGTTTGATACTACCTTTTCATGTTAGTTTTGTTCCAGTACAATTAATTAGTCAATCACAACCAGGAAGTGCGAGTACAAGGAGGATATTGGGATCCCCTAGTAGATCGCAAGCATGACCATTAGGGTTTATATTGATAATAACAACAAGATCAGTAATGGATGGCCATGTGGGAGGTTCGATTGCCCGATACCCATAATTTTGGGGTAAGGGAGATGAAGATGTTGATCAACACCGGTTCTTGTGTGAAGCAATCTGGAGATCCAGAGGGACTCTGGATGCGAATACGTTGGTCAAGTTCTAGAATACCTTGAGAGGTTGCACTCTCAACTGGTACATGAATATCATTGAGCCAGGAGTGTCAGGAATGAAAGGTCAAGTTTTCACTCTTGGCTAGTTACGAACAAGGTTCATAGCAGAGTTCAAACTACCTCAGTCAGAATAATAGGCTCAATCCGAGTTGCGCAAGATCCAACAATGGGAAGGTGAATCAGCCTGGGAATACAACCAGAAGTTTAAAGATTCTATAGGGAGGTTGGCACATCCAATCCATGAAGAAAATCAAATGGAATGGTACATTCAAGGGTTGTTTCCTCTGACTTGGATTCTGCTAATGCAACAACGAATAGCCACTTTAACAGACGCATTGGAAAAATTGATGAATATTGAAGCCATGGCGAGATACCCTAGGAGCCTGAGAGTGACCAGACCCCAGCAAATGTGAATATGGTGCAACTATAAGGGAATATATCGACGCTTATAGAAAATATTCAAGAGCTTACGATACCTAGACCAGGACGATCACAAGTTTGGTGTACCAGATGTTATACAGAAGGACATCTGGTGAATGAATGTTCGCAAATAAGGGGAATGGGACCTCCTCAGAATCTGATGGTACACCCACCAGGACCCATGGGAGGATTTGTGCAAGTTTCTATGAACTTACCATTCCATAACGCCACCCTGTATCATGCTTTTCCAGGAGGCCAAGCAACACTAGCAATTGAGTATTGTGAGATCTGTCGAATCCATGGGCATGGGCCAAGACAGTGCCCCATTATGCAGAAATATTCAATAGTACCAAATACAGTTCACTATGAGTTATGCGCATATACCACACATACTACCAATCAATATAGAGTGTTGGATGAACTTGCAGACAGGTTAGACTGAACAACATTCAAGGTGAATGAAAACCCTCAGGGACCAAGAAGAGGTCGAGGAGGTGGAGCCAGAGGAGACTTCAGAGGAGGAAGAACTGGGGGATTGGTCCAAGCAGAGGTTATAAATATGATGAGCAAGATCACATGGCTAGATAATGTCCTCATCCAAGTCAGCCAAGGTGCTCTCATTGCAGAACCAATGGGAACACAACTAAAGACTGTCCAGAATTAATTGCAAAATGGGAAGATAGAGTATGACAACGAGGAACTATCCTCATCAATTCATAAATAAAGAGAGTTATTAAGGGAAAATTTCCCAACCTTAATATCGTTACTCGAGGAGGAGAGAAGACATGAGTTGATGTTGATACTCCACTTCATATCCAGAAAGAAACACCTAAGGAAGACAAGTACAACCCTCTAAATCAAAAGTTGTTCTTTAAATATGCCATAGAAGTATTTCAGAGTATTCCTAGCCTTGAGATGTGAGAGAAACCCCCATATCCTATTGTTTATCCTAAGATAACACAAGTCCCTGCCTCACCCCCTACACATAGAAACCCTATACTCATATCAAGACAACTTGAGCAACCTCAAAATGTAGTTGACCTTTGGTTTCAATTATTCTCTGACATTTTGGAGAATGATCAACTAACAAAAAAGTTGTGCAATGTGATATACCTAGTTTTAGGGAACAAAGAATCCCTAGAAGGAAGAATATGGGACAATATTCTTGAGAAGACTACTCAGAGAGTGCAAAGAAGAAAAGTACGAACTGGAAAAGAATTTAGACTAGTATCCCAGGTAGATGAATTTGAGATTAAGGATGTCATGTTAGATATAGGATCTGATGTGAACATTCTGCCTAAGAATACTTGAGAAGCCTTAGGAAAACCTAGGCTGAAATATTCCCCAATTCAGTTAAGAATGGAAAACCAATATTGTATCTTCCCCATTGGAAGACTGTAGAATGTGGTAATAGATGTTTCAGGAGTAAAGACAGTGGTTGACTTTGAAGTCATCGAGATCATGGGAGATAAGGACCCTTACCTTGCACTACTTGGCATTGATTGGGCCTATGAAAACTATGCAATCATCGACTTAAATAAAGACACCATGACCTTTGAGGCCGATGGAATCAAGGTAGTTCAACCTTTGGATCCATATGTAGGACCTAGGTATACAGATCCAACAGACAATAATATGGAGGGAGAAGACTTGGACCAGTTGTACACCATAACATCAAGAAAAATAGATGATTATATAAATCCTACTCCTGATGGATCACTAAGTTGGAGAAGCATACACTCAACAGACGAAGATTCAGAATTGGCTTTTGACAGTTGTCAACAAGGTTTTTACGAAATATTCTCAAGAAGATGCACAACTGTCAGAGTAACAATATGGGTTGGGACCAAAGTTAGATAACACCCAGTATACGATGGCACCTCAGAACTAGATAGTTTTATGCTCAGCATGGAGGAAAATGTAGTAGAAGATCAATGATTCTTGGTACTAGATGTAGCTTTTTAGAACAACCCTGCCAGATGGTGGGCTAATCATAACTTACTCAGAAATAGGGATGAGGTGAAGCAAGTTATAAAGTATAGGTTCCATAATAAGGAGCAGATGGAATCATAGATGCAGATGGATCTCCAAGTTGTGCAACTGTTCAGTGGAGAATCAGATCCTAGAATGCATATTGAACAGTGCGTGACACAGTGGCAAGTTGCGGGAATAGCCTCCCACTTCTAGGTTCAGGTATTTCCCCACTCCCTAGGTCCAATCTTGAAATATTGGTTCATACATGAGGAAACTAGAAGACAAACTAGCAACTGGAAAACACTGGCAACTGATTTTTGCAAGCACTTATCATTTACAAGTAAGTACCTTGAGCTTGAAGTAGTCCTGCAAAAGATTAAAGAATTTATTTTTACAAATAATTGTAATCAGAAACCAAACTTAGTGGTATGTGCCAAACATAGCCAAGAACTTCAAAATAACCTTCACCTACCCTCAACTAAGAAACCTATAGAATTCTATCAGATTAGCAGAGATTCAAAAATCCTAGATGACTTAGAGGAATTGAGAAACCTAGCCATCAAAGAGACAAAGGGGAGCAAAAAAATCCAAAACACCATACCCAACCAGACTGATAGCTCCTACAATCACCCATTAAAATTGTGAAAAATCAATATAGAGACCACAGAGAAACCCAAGATAGCTATGGTGGGAGACTACTGGGATGAGAAAACCAGTCAAGAAATATAGAGTTTGTTGCGGGACTATGAGGATTTGTTCCCAAAGACATTTTCAGAGTTAAAGGGAATTAAAGGAGGTATGGGAGAAATGAAAATTGAATTGAAACCAGGATCCAAGCATGTGAGACATAGACCATACCATCTTAACCCTAGAGTAAAATAGAAGGTTAAGAAGGAGATAGATAAGATGTTAGAAGCAACACTCATTTTTGTAGTAGAAGAAGCAGAATGGGTAAGCCCAATAATCATTCAAAGCAAGAAAGGCATAGAGGATATTAGAGTCTGTGTAGACTACAGAAGCCTTAAATTTGCATGTGTGCATGACCCTTTCCCAACACCCTTTACTGATGAGGTTCTAGAATAGGTTGCGGGGAAGGAAGCATACTCATTCACAGATGGATTTTTAGGGTACCACCAAGTAAGGATCGTCGAAGAGGACAAAAAGAAGACCACTTTCATACAGGGATTATTTTAGGGGCTAAATTTCTCTCATGGGCTAATTTTCCATGGTTTTTCCCAAAAAATGATTCGCTATTCTAAAAATGATTCGCCCAAATTCTATAGAATAAAACTATTTTAACTTTAAAATCGCCAAAATGTTATAGAAACTATATAAAATCCTTAGAAATTTGAATTTTTTTACAAAAATATCGCCAAACATTTATAGTTGGAATATGAAGGATTAGTAAGATTCGCCAAGGTTTCTACATTTTAAAATAAATTTCCATCCTTAAAATCATCCTTGCTTTCATAACAGAATGGGGATCTTTCGCATACAATGTGATGCCATTTGGCTTAAAGAATGCCTCTACAGATTTTTCCAGGATTGTAATAGCAGATTTTAGAGAGTTCATTCACAAATTTATAGAAGTCTATATGGATGATTGGACAATATATATCCTTCTCAAGGAACATGTAGCATTGTTGCGACTAATGTTTGACAGATTCAGAGAATTGCAGATCTCATTGAATCTCAGAAAGTGCATCTTTTGCGTACCACATGGGAATTTGTTGGGCCACATAGTCTGTTGAGAAAGAGTATTGGTAGACCCAACCAAAGTTGCAATCATCATGAATATGCCACCACCTACGAGTGCTAAACAATTGCGTTGCACACTGGGACACACAGGTTACTATTGCAAGTTCATCCGAAGATATGCCAACAATATTTCACCTCTCGAAAACCTATTGAAAAAGGATGAAACATTCCAATTGACTCTAGAATGTGATAAATAATTTGAGACACTCAAGGAGAAGCTCAACAAAACACCGATTTTGATATTCCCAAACTGGGAGAATGGGTTTCACATCCATGTAGATGCTTAAGTAATTGCCTTAGGATCTATCTTAACACAACCTAGAGATGGAGCTATGGATCATCCTATCTATTTTGCGAGTTGGAAGTTGTCGCAAGCAGAGAACAACTACACAACAACGGAAAGGGGGGGCTTAGCCATGATTTATGCTTTGCAGAAATTTAGACATTATTTGTTAGGTTATAATTTCAAGTTCTTTACTGATCATTCTACATTAAAATATCTAGTTAAGAAACCTGTGTTGGAAGGGAGAATTTGTAGATGGTTAATGTTATTTCAGGAAATTTTCTTTGAAGTTATCATTAATCCAGGGAGATGCAATGTAGGACCTGATCACCTATCCATATTAGAATCAGGGGAAAGTGGCGAAGAAGTAGACGATCAACTCCCATATGCAAACTTGTTCCGGGTTGAGGCCATACCATAGTACCTGGAGGATGTAACAGTCTTTTTAAGTACAGGGGCTTGCCTAGAAACATATTTTGCAACCCAGAAACACCACATGGTTTTTAGAGAAGCAGATTACCAGCTGATCGTCGGATAATTGTATAAACTAGGACTACACAGTATCCTTCGAAGATGTGTCTTGGATCATGAAAGACAGGATATGCTCTGGGAATGCCACAGTGGAGTTGTAGGAGGTCACGTAGGAGGAAAGGCCATTGCACAGAAAGTTCTAAAAGTGGGAATTTGGTGGGCAACACTCTTCAAGGATGAAAAAATATAAGCTAGATCATGTGATGTTTTTCAATGAGTGGGTAATCCATCACACCAATATGAATTACCACTACAACCAGTTAGATCTCTACAAGCATTCGAGAAATGGGCAATTGACTTCATTGGACCAATCAACCCCACAACCAAACAATCAAAGTCTAAGTACATCATCATCGCAACTGACTACCTTACACATTGGGTTGAAGTAGCAGTTGTCTAGGACTATTCGACTAATACTACAAACAGGTTCATCTTTCAGAATATTATCACTCGTTTTGGATGTCCTAGGAGCCTAACCAATGATCAGGGAGCTCATTTCATTAGTAGCACTATAGCAATGCTTACAACTCTTATAGAGTCTCCATTCTCAGATGTGATCAGAGATATGGTCTGCTTTTGTCTGTGTGAAATTGGCCAGCAATTATGTGCCAGTGTCGTATCGCACAGGTAATTGGAAATGTTTGAGGAAAGCCATTGTCAATTCACCGAATGAAGAGTATCTTGAGCGGTCGAGCTCAATGTACCATTTCGCGTCACTCCCAATGAGAGTATGTTGAAACAATCGCAATTGTATGGATTCGTCCTTTAACAAACTAGACTAGCACCAAAGTTGAAAAGTAGTCACATGATCTCTTGGATCTTCATTAGGCTTGGCCTCAAACTTTGGTATGTCCAAAGGAAACTTCATCGACATAGGGGGCCAACATGGATCGTGAAAGATAGGGTCATTCAACAACCTTGTCAAGTCTGGAAAATGCAAGGTTTCCAGGAAAGGTAGTTTGTGTTGTTGGTGATAACCATGAAAAAAGGGACCTGGAGTTTGACTGGCACCAGGTTGCCGGGAAAATTTCAGTTGTTGGCTTGGGTTCTTGTAAAAACCATGGCCATGACCAACGTGTGGATTCTATGTGTGAGGAGACATCATCGGTTGATTCCCAAAATAGGATGTATATGGTTGGGCGTGCATTACATTCGGAGGACTTTGGTAAGGGTTGCCCCATGTCGATCCCATGGGCATAGGCATAGTACCTTGTTCAGGGTTCCATTGGTTGTGAAAATAATTTCCCCAGATCGGCATTCCTGACGAGGGAACTGATCCCTGCCAAGAATTTCAAGGTCTTGATGCAGAAGAAGTTCCTGGGTTTGCTCCCTTTCCAGGAATAGTACCTTGCATAGGAATAGGTTGTCGGTAACTGGGGTTTCCCCCATTTGGGAAAGCATCTAACGAGAAAGCATTGTTACCAAATGCACCAAACAAATAAAACAGTGTCGAACCGATGAGCATATTTTGAGAAGGTGGTCCTTGACTCCCTGCTCCAAATAAACTATGGTGCGTGGGTGGCCCAGTGGATTGCTGGTGGGTGCCACCGAGTGAAGAGGATGAAGGAGGTATATGACCTCCCCCGTAAGGGAAAACATTAAAAGGAGATGAATTTCCCCCCATGTGTCCTTGCAGAGGAGCGTTAGAGCTCCCTTCCCCCAGACCTAAAGTCTGTAAAGTGGAGTAGGAAAGTACAGGACGTGTACTTGAGATAGGAATCTCGTATGAGAATGGAGGGCCTGTCACAATCGGTGTGAAAGGGGCAATGGCCGCTGCCATAGATGGGATTGGACCACTGCTCGAGGTAGAGGCATTCGAGACCATGGTGGCTTGGACCGGTGACAGTGGGTTAGAAGGTGGAAAATCTCCTGTGGTGATAACCGTAGTGGGAATTAAAGCATTCCCAGAAGAACTGGCAGCATTTGTTTCCATTTATGTGTGTGACGTTATCTGGCACTCGTAAGGGTGAATCGGTACGATCATGGGTGCCAAAAGATCAGTGGTTGGCATTTTGGATGGACCAAGAGCTTTTGCTCCAAAGTCTAAAACAGTCATTTCCTCTGGATGTTGGTCAGGTACAATTTCTTGTGACCCGGTCGCTTCAAAAGACCCTTGTTGGTCTAGCTTTCGCCTTAGTGGTGGCGGAGGTGGCTCCAGTGTAACCGGTGATAGGCCCAGAAGCCTTCGTGACCAGTGGAGCTCGTGATCCTCCACTGTGTGAGAAGATCAAAGACACACTAGGGATTTCTATTCATTCAAAAAACAACACACATTAAAAAGGTCCCTCCAAGATAAAACAAACAAACACTAAACTAGTTGGAAGAACAATTACAACAACCAACACTAGAGCAACTTACCGGTGCAAGTGAAACTCGAACACGGAAGCACCCTCTGGGTATACTCTGCAAAGCATGGCTCGATGTCTGTCCTAGGTACCGCGGTATACCCCCGCAGTCACCTGTGTATGTCTCTAAAAAGATAGGCGACTAGGTTGCCAGCGCGCGAACAATCACTAGGTGGGTATAGTCGAAAGTCGGGTAGACCACAATGAGCAGGGTATCGAACCCAAAACTTGTCAAGGGTATTGAAGGAAAGTGGTTCGGAATACAACTGAGGACCTCAAACAGATTCGAGACCCACAAAGCTCTGTGGCAAATGCAATCGACGGAATCCCAAGGCAAACCCTCTATATGTGTTCTCCACTACAATTGGTCCAGATTTGGAGGGGTTATCTCCGCTACCTCTCCACATGCGACCTCGTGTTTAACCCCTGTGTTAGAGGGGGGTCCCGGATAACTTTCACGATACTAGAATTTGACACTCCCTAACTCAGACTCCAATGTTTGATTTAATGGCCTTGAAGAGTTTCCTCTCCAACCTAATTCAAGGCCCTAACCCTAAACTAGTTGGTTGACCATACAACCATAAAAAGTCTAATGAATTTTAGATTTAGCGTTAATTTTTATGACATGTCTTAAATCAAAGGTTATGAAAGTGAAACTAGTGATGTTTGAAAGACGAGAGAAAAATAAATAGAAAGCTGGAAACAAAATAACTTCTTCTTGAATCAAATCTTAAACAACTTTTCAAACTAAAAATTTTCTAAGATATTTGAATAGCACACTCAAAGCAGGATTTCACTTGACTACGAGCTACTTATGATCTAAGTAAACCGTCAATAACTTATTAAAGAAAAGACTTTTCCCTGGTTACTAATGAAAAACAACACTATTTAACCAAACAAAGAAATAAAAGATTTTTTTTTATCACAAAGAAAAAAGGTAAAATATCAATAAGTAAAAACCAAGAAAACTTATGGCCTAAGCACAGATCGCAAAGATTCACTTTAAAAATAACACACAAGAAAATTAAAACTAGACTCTCACACTTGTCTAAACACCCTATAAAAAGAAAATTTTGAGGAAAACTTTTTAATGAAAAAGAAAGCTATTGGTGTGATCAAACCTAAGTTACTGACCGCTATGACAGAGACCCAAAATCCTAAGAGGTATAACTCTTGTCAAAGGAAAGGATAACTACCTCACCTTAAACAAAACTTTTCTCCATAGGCACGTTGTTGACAATTCAACAGCAAGCGTTTGCACGTGAATTGTGTAAAGTCAGGGTGTGTGTACACGCATTCTGGCCTTATACAAGCTACGTGTATCTTTGAAAATCTAAGACAAATGAAAGGCCAAGCAATCCAGCCCAGGAAAAGACTACTGGTACTGAGAACTAGGATCTTTTGAAGACTTAGACACTTACTTTAACAGAAAAAAGAAAACAATTCAAGGAAAACTTCATAGAACAAACCAATCTAAGGTGAAACCCAAGCTATACACTGCAAACAACAAAGACTAGAAAGAGTCCCAGAAAACCCCTAAAAAGGATTATTTCTGGTAGGGGAGAGGATGACTGCCTCTCTAAAAGAAATTTTCTGGAATCATACACGGGACTGACACTTCCTCAGCTAGCTTGTACACGCGGACTGTGGGAAGATAGGGCGTGGGTACACGCGTAAAGACTTTATACAGGTCGTGTGTACCTCTGTGGGTCTCAAAAAAAGATGTTGTAACACAAAGAAACAGAGATAACTGGTATGGAAGACCAAAATATCTATTAGCTCAGACTTTTGTAGAAACTTTAAAAGCGAGAAATGAAACCAGTTCTTAAAAATACCCAAGAAAAAACATTCCCAAAAACCCTAGAGATTCCCCAGTATGGTCGCCAATTTTGTTGTGGGTGAGAAATCCCTCCTATGGACTAGCACTAAGGGTTTTATCATGCATGCATAAATGACCTAAAGATTCTTACTTTTTACCATCATCCCATGCCTAAACCCCATTACTCATATGTAAATACAAGGCTCAAGAGATTAAGTTGATGTACCTTATTTTTTGTGTTTTGATGTCGATCCCTTTTTGCGCTTGGTCGTTCTTTGACTACAACTCTCCTCCCAATGTTGACCTGCATTCACTAAAGACAAACAAAGAACTCCACATGCATTTGATATATGAACTAATAGGTTAGATATTTAATCAATCATACAATCAATACTCCAATAATGACAATCTCATATGGCAGGATGGGAAAAGCAATTCTTTTATTAACTTCACAATGATACCTTACAATGATAAAGTCGGCCACTGCTCCTCGATCCTGGTCCTGGGCTCTTATTCCACTGTCTTCCAACTTCTTTTCTCTATATTTCTCTTTGCACAAGGATGGCTAAAGGTTGGGACAAAGGGAATGCTTAATCGGGTATAGTTTCTTTACTATGATTCTCCTCCTCCAAATGGGACCCCTAGCCCTTCTTTTATAGGTTAGAAGGAGCTAGGTATTTGGTCGAATGATCAGCCATGCATGGACAAAAGGTTTAGTTAACTTACCCAAAGTTTTGTGTTTCATTAGAAACTTTCCTTTTTTCATGCTTTTGTAGGTACACGCGGGATGTCTTGGGTTAGCTAGCGTGTACACGCGTGCAGTAATGGAGCAAGGTGCGTGGGCCTTTATAAAATGGGTTTTTAAGAAGAGTTGCTCAACAGTGTTTTGGAAAAGAAGGAATATGAGATGGCCTAATTCCAGGTAAGAATGTCTGGTGAAAATTAGGGTTATAACAAATCCTCAACAGATATCAATCTGTCAACATAAACAAGTGCATCAACCATGCACCAACCTATGCCAAACAACCTGTAATCAAATTGTATCATAAACAAGTGCATCCAACCATGTACCAAGTATATACCAATCACGTGTCAACTACTCATCAAAAATGACTCATCAATATGTACCAACATCATCAACTATACACCTCATGTATGTGCCAACTCATCAACTGCTTGTCTCAACCATGACTAGTTTTGGATTAGTCAACAACCCCAACTTGAAATAATCATAACTTTTTACCTGTAATGAATAAAGATCTGACACTGATACACAATTTTCGTCAGTTTTTTTTATGCAATTCCTCCAGGTGGCACTCCTTGGAACCTCTCATAAAAGGAGTTATAGCAAAAATGACATACCTTGTTGAATTTTGGCTTATTCTAGAGATCGACCTTGTAGAGCATGCCCCGCACAAAATATTCATTGAATTGATCTGAAAATGTTACAAAAAATACTACATATTGTACCCCAACCAACACATTTTGTCTCACTAAATTTGGATCTGTTATGAAGAAGTTACGACGTTTTTACCTGAAACACCTATTTTTGACTAGTTTTAGGATTAGCCACAAACCCTATTTTCCATAGAGTGTAACTCCTTTTGACCACTTTGGATTTCATCCATTTGTGTTTGAACCCCAGTGGAGTCACCAATTTTTTTATCGGACTAATCGGTAGGTGCGGACACTAACAGATCTCCCTAGATCCACCTGGATCTAGAACAAAACAAGACAGGACATGACTCTTTCCCTAAGTTATGACCATTGAATTAGCTAGTAGGGAGGAACAAGTGACATACCTTTGTATCGCTTACTAGGGTATTTGTTTCTCCCACTTCACTCTGGTGCTCTCGTGAGGTAAAGACCAAGACAACACAAACCAACCAAAGTGAAGATAGAAAAATATATTCAATCATCAACTTATGTGTATGATCAACGAATTACACAATAAAGTAAGAATGACTTTATGGGAAAAGGACATGCCGTTGTATCATATTAATCGAAAGTAGAAGATACAACCTGATCATCTTGATGTCACAAGCTTCCTTTCAGTGGCTCTTGGTTCCAACACACACACTTGCTCAATCCTTGTATGAAGAATATCCAATTCCTCTTGATAGACTTGCTAAAGTCTCCAAGCTCTTGTTCAAGCTAGGCCCTTCACATAATTCCTTCACCAATTCTCCAATTAATCTTGCTTAACCTTTTCCATGAGAATCCCATCAATATATAGGAGAGGATGAGATGGTTACTTGGATAAGAATGATCCCACAATATCAGGGAAACCAGTAAAAAGATAACCATTCGAATGCCAACCCATTCTCTAGAAGATTCCCTTCTACAACCATCGAGACTTCATCCTTTTCCAAGCTTGAGAACAAGTTCACACCCTAGCTATGTAACACGGTGTGAGAAGTTCTCACCCTAGCTTAAGGCAGCCTGTGAGAATGGGTCATTCTCGCACCCTAGGATATAAGCAACCTGCGAACTCTCTTCAAAAATATGTTTTCTAGGAAGAGATGAATGTCACTTTTATCAGGAGAAAGTTCTTATTAGGAGCCTGAGTACACCATCATCAATACACCATCAAGATTGACCAAAATCATGGGTAACATTCATAAGGCCATAACTCTCAAACCATGAGGAGTTATGTGACATTCCACATACCACCGAAAATGGCATGACAAGCACTATCCATCTACGATAGTTTCACCAACAATTTCCTTGATCTTCATCTCATTATTCCACATACAAGCATGGGTCCTCCAACCATTCTTCTAGGATAACTCAATCCGTAAAGCATCTTCCCGTGAGGGATTTCACCATAAGGGGACCACTTTGGATTTCATCCATTTGTGCACCTTATCAATCAAGATAAGAAAATAATGAGAGCATGGGTCCTCCAACCATTCTTCTAGGATAACTCAATTCGCAAAGCATCTTCCCGTGAGGGCTTTCACCATAAGGGGACTAATTTGGAGTTCATCCATTTGTGCACCTTATAAATAATGAGTCATCTATACATTTTTCCAACAATGCATCATATACCAATGAAACCACATCGATCCATCTTCATCTTGTATCAATGACAACTCATTGATCCATCTTCATCTATGCATTCTCATCAAGGAAAATACATATTATTGTTGAGTCTCTATTTTGACATAGATAATGCCCTATATTACCCTATATCTAAGCCTTTTTGCCTCTATTATAAACCTATACTTGAATACTCCCTCCTAAAACACATGCCTAATAGCTATGTCATGTCTACAAGAGGTAATTGATGGTTTAAAGCATGTTTGTTTAACTTTCTTAAATTAATTCAATTGAAAGTGTTTTATTTTGTATAGTCTTAATGATTTGATTTATGAGTAGTCTATCCGGCACTACTAGACACTGTGTAATCTGGTACCAAATCCATTCTGGTACCCAATAAAGTTTTAATCTGGTACCAAATCCATTCCGATACAAAGACGTGTGTTATTCTGGTACTACCTTCTCTACTCTATTCTGATACTAGACTCACGACTGTGTGCAATCCGGTACCAGAACCTTTGTTTCCAGAATGCACCAATTGGACCTAAATAATGGTGAAGATTTCGAGAAGACAGTTGGATAGATGCGCCTGAGTCAGTTTTCCAGTTGCAAGAGACTCCATCCCTCATGCACTTTGTGTCATGAGGATGGAGTCAATTCCTAAAAATTCGATGTAAATATTAAATGTGAAATATCTCAAATTGTAATGATCCCAAGCCAAATTCTTTCTTGGAATCACTAACTACTACTAATTTATTGAGTTATTAAGTGCATACAAGATTCATCAACACATGGAGATCACAATATATTCAAGATGTAGAAGCACAAGCAAAGATCTGACCTTTTTATTATGAGCAATGTAAGATCAATACAATAGATGGTCGATCTGGCATACACCTCAGATGGGCGTACAAGCAATAGATATGAGATGCTACAAAATGCTCCCGCTAATACAAAATAATGCCTCCAAAGGTTGAATAAGAAATGAAGATCAATACAAGCAGATCTGAATGCCAAACTCTCCAGCTGAAGAATGCCACGCTCTAATAGAAGGCTGAAACCCTCAATAACTCGGCCCTGCTGCCAAAAGTGTCCAATCACCCTAAGAAATATGCCA
>ML783875.1:432978-453731 GCA_009831015.1 Picea engelmannii | reverse complement strand
CCATCTCTCTCATGGGGTTAAGCTGCAGGTAAGTATCCAGCTTCTGCACCCATGCTTGTGCTGTCATCTTAGCCGTACCATCAAAGTATGGAATCTCTATCTTCCCTGCCCTTCGCTCAAACTCAAAGTTGCCCCTGTGGTTCTTCCTAGGCTGGTTTCTGAACTTGAGTTGACAATACTGGTCTAGGGACATCTGTCTTTGAACTTTCATATCCAAGCTATAGTATTCCCTGGTACTCCTGGCTAATTGTGCCACAAAATCTTCAACCTGGTCATGTTGCTCTTGCTCATCTGTAAACGTGGGCATGTATGGTCTGGGGTTAGCTCTGCTACCTGAGTGTTGGCCTAGTGGTTCATTTGTGAACACTGGCACATATGGCCTATGATTGGTCCTACTACCCATCTACCCATGGAATGTGCCACCTCCAAGACTTCCTTCAGAGCCTGGTGCTTTCTCCGGGTTATATCTGTCTTCTTCATGGGTTCCACCGGACCCTCTAGCCTCCTTATTCCCATACGTATCAAGATCTTTGCCTCGATCAGTTACTTGCATCAGAAGGTCAGTTATCCTAGTTTGGTTCTCGTTCATTTTCTGTAGATTCTCATCAACTTTCTTCAAGGTTTCAGAGATTTCGGCATGTCCCCTTCTGTTGGTTTCCTAGTACTCATCCAATTGTCGGACCAATGTTCTTTCTGTATGGTTCATGTTTTGTTGGAACTTATCAAATTCAGTTATTAAGAGAGCCAACCCCTGAGGCTCATGGTCGTCTCCTGACCCTTCCATTTCTCCCTCTATTTCACTGTTGTTTTTCTTCCTCCGACCCATAACAATTCCCCTGTACTTCTGCATGCACCAATCTCTCCACAGGTTTGGAGGATCAAGGCTCTGATACCACTGTAATGATCCCAAGCCAAATTCTTTCTTGGAATCACTAACTACTACTAATTTATTGAGTTATTAAGTGCATACAAGATTCATCAACACATGGAGATCACAATATATTCAAGATGTAGAAGCACAAGCAAAGATCTGACCTTTTTATTATGAGCAATGTAAGATCAATACAATAGATGGCCGATCTGGCATACACCTCAGATGGTCGTACAAGCAATAGATATGAGCTGCTACAAAATGCTCCCGCTAATACAAAATAATGCCTCTAAAGGCTAAATAAGAAATGAAGATCAATACAAGCATATCTGAATGCCAAACTCTCCAGTTGAAGAATGCCACGCTCCAATAGAAGGCTGAAACCCTCAATAACTCGGCCCTACTGCCAAAAGTGTCCAATCACCCTAAGAAATATTCCAATTGATAGATTGGGTGATGGTAAGAATAACCCAGGTGCCTGAATCTCCAAGATCCCTCTCAATCTCCGTAGATCTAAATTTCCCACTGAATGGGGTGCCCCACTGGATGACTGGAACCCTAGCTGGTTCGGCCCTGATGAAGGTGGCCTCCAAATGCTCTGAAACTCTCCAAGAATATAGATCGGGCTATGAGAATCCTGTGGGAGAAGTTTCAGACTCAGATCTCAAGCAGATCTCCCTAGATCTGAGTTTTACTGAATTACAGGACGTCCTCTATGGCTCCAAGACGTCCCAATCTGCAGACAAATGTAGAATGATGATAACCCTCCAGAAAAGCCCTCAAACTGATGGTCCTTCCCCTGCAAAAAAAACCCAACTGTTGGAATGGCCCTAGGCCCTCAGGATAAGCTGGATCGAACCTCCCTCGATAAACTGGCCTTGAGACTAGAATGGTGTGGAGGAGTCTCTCATCCCCGAGACCAAGCTGTAGAACAAGGTGAGTGGATATTTCACCACTGAGTTTCTCCCAAGGGTTTGTACATCAAAACCCCCAAACTGAATGCTCAAGAGCAATAGAAAATGCTAATCCAAAACCAGAATGCCTAATAGGTGCACCCCAACCTCTTACTTATACTTTTTCTTCTAATTCTCTGTTGAGTTAGGTTAACTCCCAGGGTAATCTTATATTCTTATGTTGAGTTATCTTTTACTCCTTTCCTTTTCCTTTCTTAAGTCAACTTAAAAATATAACTTTTAACTTCTTGACTTTTCCCCCCTTCGGTGTGAGACTATGACCTAGTGGGGGTGCCCAAGCCACTGAGTCTCCTCATTACCTCTCTAAGAGGTGGGGGACATTACAAAAATTGTTTAATGTTTATCCATAGATATTGATAGTATCAACTTACCTTATATAAGGAATGTTGTATAGATGATAGCTAGTGATAATAGTGAATGTAAAAAGTATATTGTAAGAACCAGATAATACTTATCATTGTCATGTATGAAGTAAAAGATTGTCGATCCAATTTACCAACTGAATTAATACAGAAGATCTTTTATGTCAATTCTTGGATGTGAGTGAAAAATTTTAGTCTTTTACTTCCTTAAGAGGTTCCTTGTTGGTTCGGCAAGGGCCCACCACCCCAACTAAGGTAAACCTCCTTGTATATGTTTTGTGTGTTTGTGTGGATAGTTTACAACAGTGTGTGTGTGTTATTGGTCTTTACTTCATTTTCAGGATTGAGCATTGAGTTAATCATTCTGGATTGGTGTGAATAAGCAAGTGTTAGATCGAATAGACATTTCATTCTCAGATGTTGAAGGTAGCTATTTCATAATTTGAAGTGTGGGACTAATATTTTGAGCTTATAACTGTAGTAGACCTAGTATCGCAAGGGACCAAGAGACTTTGTATTTCATCTTCATGCTCTGTAATAAAGTCTTTCAGTTATACTAAACTTCCCTTGTGCTGGTTTGATTGAAATTACATGAGGTTGAAGTTGGATTTTGTTTCGAGAATGGTTGGAATTGATTGTTTTAATTGCTACAGCAGACAAGCTTCTTAAAGTTCATCTTTTCAATTCAAGCGCCTGAAATGAACAGACTTGTTTATCTAGGACAACATCTCTTTGATTGGATATTTGTTTAAGTTTCGTTATAAGTTTTCTCTTCTAGGTTCAGAGAATACTTTGAAGTGTTTAGAAATCTTAGAAACAAGATTTTTATGTTATTAATTATTTCCTATATGCAACAGACTTAGGTAGGTTACTTGTTCTCGGAACATATAGTGTAACGACTCTTTTGATTGTGAATCTCGGATTGACATTTAAATGAGTGTGAGATATACATTGAACATATTTACGTACCAACATTTTGGCGTCGTTGTTGAGGAGTTGTAAACAATAACATGTAGCATATTTTTTATTGGTTTGATGAAGTATCGGATTGGATTTGAGGATAATATGAGGGCGGAGAGAAGATGGTAAGACGAAAGGTAAGAACCAGTGCATCCACTTTGGTGGGGTTTCTCCAAAGTTAGGTTGTCCTCCTACCTCTAACTAAGAATCTGCGTTTTTGTTTATTTCATTTTTTATTTTTATTTTTTTATGAGTAGGTATAGGGATAATAAAGGTATATTTATTGCTCTTAAAATCTTAGAAAAACTAGAAAAGAAAACAACAAGGAAAACCCCCCCTTATACTAATTCATCGAAAACTCGTGCAAGAAAATGTTTTAGAGGAGAGAGCTCAAAGGCAGTAATTGCAACAATAGAAAAAGGCACTAGATCTGAAGCCACTGTTCAGATTAAAGACATAAGGCAGCAAGAAAGGGAGGAAGCACTGGCAACCCCATCCAAAGGAGAAAATGGAAAAGAAGTAGAGGTGGTAATAGAAGAGGTTGCATCTACTGTTGGGAGCCCACACAAAACCTTGGAACAACCATAGATACCAGGTAACCCGATGGTGGAACCATCACTTAGTGGAGAAAATTCACCACCCCCCTACAGATTTCTTGGAAACATAGCAGAAGAAGAGGGAAACATAGCTAATAAAACAGAGACATTTGGATTCCCCATATTGGTTATTGCTAAAGATGTTGCTATGAAGAACATTCCATTATCTTCACTTCCTCATTTCTGAGGTATGTCGACAGAAGACCTTGACTCGTTTTTATTTGAATTTGACATATTGTGTAGTAACTATAACTACACAGATAATGCTCAAAAATTAAAACTTATCCCAACCACACTAAAAGATTCGGCACTACGGTGGTTCATGAGCTTAGGGGAACACACAATTTTGTCTTCGGATGGTATGAAGGAGACCTTCCTCTAGAAATACCAAGATTTCTGCAGACCTAGGGATGATAGGAATGATATATTCAAAATGCAAAAATTGGAAGAAGAAAGCTTAGAAGACTACCTAGAGAGGTTCTTATACAATTACCAAAAGACTAAGAATTTTTCCTTAGATACAGCTACAATTAGGACTATCTTTATAAAGGGTGTGAGGGATGATTGCATTGAAGTGTTAAACCTCATGAGTTCTGGGGACGTATACCAAAATCCATTTGCAGACATAGCAGAGTATTGTAAAAGATGCTCTCACAGTCAAACTAAAATGGGGAAAAGTATAAGGGACCCTACCAACAGAAATGCTAAACCCACATCCGAAGGTGTCACGAGGATTGAACTAGGAAATCTATTGGAAAACTTTAGCACAGATATCCTAAACACCATCAGTTCCCAACTAGATACCATGAAAATTAAAAGAAAACAAGAGGAAGAAAATGTTGCGTTAGCAATTTTTTGTCATCAGTGTAGGAGGAAACACCCTGAAAAGGAATTCCCCCTCAATGTTATTGAAATCTGTGGTCTTTTCATAGAGTACCATCCTACTAATGAATTCCCTTCTCTTCCCAGACTCAAGGCCATGTTCAAGGGAGGAGGAGAACCTGAGAAATCCTACCCCCCTAGGAGACCATGGAGACAACAAAACCCTGGCATGTTTTCCGACCCAATTACACAATACCCGCAACAGCAATGGGTACCCCCCATGTCTTATCCTCAATTTTCGACACAAACCCAACCTTGGCAACAGGGGTGGAGAGGACTTGTATATGGAAATGTCCCCTTTCAACCAACAAATTTTCCCACCTATCCACAATATCCTTCAAATATTTCATAGTTGCTCCCAAGATTTAACCCCCCTTCTCTTCTTCCACCCCCACAATTACAACAACCACTTGCATTACCCATGAATCCAAATATGCAGCAACCAATGCAATTTGCACCCATCCAAAACCCTCCTCGGCCTACCCCTATTCCTGCACAACCTATCCCTAACCCAAATAACATACGGACACAACCTATACAAAACATTGAAGTACAAACCTTTCCTACATATGTAATAACACCAGCTCCATTTAATGGAATTAAATTAAGATCAGGAAGTATTGTAAACAAAACAAATCCCACTAAGGTCACTCAAGAAGAACAAGTGCATAATCACACAAACCAAGAAGAACAAATAGATGTCCAAATAGTTCAAAGAGAAGAAAGGATGATTGATCCATTGAACGAAGAAAGAAACACTCCAGTACCACAAGAAATTCCTTCTCCCAACTCCCTTGCAGCAGAAACACCCCATGAAATGAATCCCCCTTACCCAGAAAGTTTGCTCGTAAAGAAAATTGAGGAACCTCTAGAACATAATCTAGGGACTGAACTCTGGAATATATGTGTAAAGATCCCACTACTGCAGGCCATTAAAGACATACCTATCTATGCTAAAATTGTAAGGGACATTTGCATTAAAAATCCAAGGAGAAAGAGGAAGGAACCTCCTGGCATGCGAGTGGTAGGGCAGTTATCTGAATTTATAATAGAAATGCCTTCCAAATATAGTGATCCAGGGAACCCAGTAGTAACCATAGAAATCAATGGTATTGCCTTACCTAACACATTGATTGATCTAGGGGCAGCAATAAATGTGATGTCAGTAAACACTATGAAAACATTGCAACTAGATCACTTAAGACCTACACAAACTTTGCTAGAGCTTGCAGATAAATCAGTCATCACCCCAGCAGGAAGTTTAGATGATATAACAGTGGCATTGGCCTCTTGGGAATATACTGTGGATTTCTTGGTAATCCATCCCAAATCCCCCAAACCAGGACACCCAGTGGTACTTGGTCGACCTTGGTTGGACAATGTTGATGCATTCATCAGTTTTCGATCTGGAGAAATGAAAATTTCCAATGGCACTAAAAATCAGAAACTTATCCTTTTTCCCCCCGCCCAACCAGCCACTAAAGTTCCTCTCTGGTTGGAGAATCCTTATGGGGAGGAGGAATGTACTCAGCCCTTTTTGACACTTGAACAAGTAAAAGGAACACAAGAACACTCTGAAGTCTACCAAAATGTGTTGAGGAACCTGTTGTCCCAATCTGAGGTGATGGTCTGTGGTATTCCAAAATGGACCCACACTCATTCGAAGAAGAGCTTGGTATTATCTTCCATTGTGATGCTCTTCTTGCAGGATGTGATAATGGCCATATTCAAAAATTGAACAACCTCCACAAATACATAATCATTGTCATCATTGGTGGATGGAAGGCTAGAAATGTAATCCATCGAGATGGATTCCCAAGGCCTCTCAGGAATAGGAAGATGGGTGTGTAAGCCTTGCTTCTTGATGGCTAGCTTGGAAATGGCACAGGAAGTGAAAGATCTAATATACTTGTTGACACATTGTCAAATTTTTGGCCAATAAAAATGTTTCTGTAGAATGGCCACAGTTTTCTCCACACCAAAATGTCTTGCCATCCAATTGTAGTGAGCCTCCCAAATAATATTTCCACGCTCTCTTTTCGGAACATAGAGGTGGACTAGATGGAAAAAAATTCCATTTTAGGTGTGAAAATCGGTGACATTCACTCTTGCACCCAAGAGTTGATAGGTGGTGGTGGAGTTAGGGTCACACTAATAAAGTTGGCGCCACTCAGATGTCTCATTCCCATAGGAATGGAGCGATGTGGTGAGTGCAGCAATGGGAGGAAAACTGAGGTAGTCAGCGACACAATTTGTGCTCCCTATTTTATACTTGATGTCCAAATGGAATTGTTGTAGGTATGTGGACCACTTTTTATGGTGTTCGTTATGTAACCTCCCCTGTGTTTGTATGAACTATGGAGGCTTGTGATCAGTGTGGATGATTGTCTCCTTTCCAAAAATGTAATGTTTTCATTGATGACAGGCTTGCACAATGGAATACATTTCTTTGTCATAGGTGGGGTATTTCCAGACAGTATCTGAGAGTGTCTCACTATGGTATGCTACCGGATGACCATGTTGAGTGAGAACTGCAACTACAACATAGTCGAAGGCATCAGTCTCAATCTCGAATGGTTTTTGCAGATCAAGTAAGGAGAGTACTGGAGATGAGCACAAGCGATTCTTCAGATCATCAAATGCTTGTTTTTGTTCTTGCTCCCATGCAAACTTTACCTTTCCACCTTCCTTGGTTACTTGGTTGAGGGCCCATGTAATATGGGAGAATCCCAACATGAATCTTCAGTATAAGTTGGCAAGTCCCAAAAATATCTAAATATCGGTTAGTGCTTTCGGGGATGGATAGTGACGAATGACTTGGATATTAGCTGGATCCACATGTACCCCATGCTCATCAACAATGTATCCCAAGTATTGGACCATTTTCATGACAAAGGATCATTTCTCCAAGTTGGAATATAGCTTGTGTTGTTAAAAAGTACCCAAAACCTATTGAATATGTTTCATGTGCTCCTCCCAAGTTTTATTGAATATGAGGGTGTCATCCAGATATACCACCACAAAAGAGTTGGTGAAAGGTCTCAATACATCATCCATCAATCTCATTAAATTTGTTGGTGCATTTGTTAAGCCAAAGGGAATGACCAACCATTTGAAGAGACCTTCTTTAGATTTTAAAGTTGTCTTCCATACATCAGTTGGTTCTATGGGAACCTAGTGGTAGCCAGAGTTTAGGTCAATCTTGTTGAAGAACTTTTCCCCGTTGAGTTGGTCAAGAAGGTCATCAATTCAGGGAATTGGGTACCGGTTCCTGACTCTGATTTGTTTTAATTCTCTGTAATCAATGCAGAGCTGCCAGGTCTCGTCTTTCTTCTGCACTAGTACAATCGGTCTTTCGCAATGGGAGGAGTTAGGTCATATGTTCCCCTTTTGAAGTATATTTTGGATCTGACACTTGATTTAGTCATTTTCCATCAGCTAGTGATGATAGACTAGTCCATTAGGCAGCAGTGCACCAGCGATTAGATCAATTGGATGCTTGACTTCGCATTGCGTCGGTACCCCAGTGAGTGAGGAGAATATGTTTTTGTACTCTTCCATGATCTCATCCACTTGCTTTTGTTGAAAATAGAGGCTCTATGTAGAGGTCACAAATGAGGCGAAAACCTTGTTCTTATTGCAAGCTCGGATCACAAAGAATATGAACTTATCGGTCTATGAAATGACCTTACTGCATTGCTTATAAGAGATTAAATAAATATCGGTAGGCGGTGCTACCTCTGGTATCTTGTACAATTGTATATCCAAAGTAATAATAGCATTGTGGGGTAATAATAGCATTGTGGGGTCTAGACTCATACACAACATGTTTCTTCCATAAATATGGTTGGCCTAAAAGAACATCGCAAAATTCAAGGGGAGAAATATCACACAATACCTCATCTTTGAAGGGATTCATGTTGTAGGGCATACGTCATCATTGGATGACGCAAAGATCTCATCCTTAGTGAAGCCATCCGATGGTGTAGGGTTGTAGGTGTAGTTTTATTGGTAGGTCCAGCCGCTTGACAACCTCTGCTGAAATCAAATTCTTATAATTGTCGCTATTGACAATGAAATGCATTGGAGTCCCCTTTACCCTCATATGTGAGTGAAATAGGCATTCCCCTTCCTCTGGTTCTTCTAGTTCGCTTGGTTGGACTTTGGTTGTAACGATGGTGGAACTAGGTTCGACATCGATGATCCACTTCCCACTTTTTGGATTTGATTTAGAGTTAGAATCTGCCTCTGACTCAAAATCTTTCAGCTCGGCCACTAGTGACTTCTTTGAGTGACATTCTTCAATGTTGTGCCAAGGTATTTTATGGTATTCACACCATTTTCTTGTGTCCTTCTTCAACTTTTCATTACCCTTTGTATCCTGAGAGCAGCCATCTTTTCTCTGTCCCTTTTTTTGTGGGTTGGGGCTGAATTTTCCCTGATTTGGATGTGAGGAGTTTGTGGATCCAAACTCTTGCCTCTTCTACTTAAATGTTTTCTTGATCTTGAAAGCATATCTATAAGCCACACCTAATGATGTGATGTCTAGAAAATCCATTTAAGTTTGAATGTATCTATGTAGAAAGTCATGGTATTTGAGCACCAGATGTTGTTCAGAGTCTTTGATACCCAATTTGGTGCACAGGGTATGAAAAATATTGGTGAAATCTGGTATTGTTTGGTCCCTTTCCTGATGCAGCGTGGTCCATCTTGTGTATTGGTCCTCATATCTTCCAACAGGGTAGTATTGTTATTTAATGGCATCCTTGAAGGAATCCCATGTAGTGGTGACCACAAATATTGAATATTCCTCTATGTCCCTTTGCTCATATTAAGTATTCCACTAGTCCTTAACATGGGGGATAGTCTTGAGGAGTGAAAAAGTAATCTTTTCCCTATCGAAAAAATTGTGGAACGAAAAATACCCTTCGAGCAGATTCAGCCATTTATCTACAGCATCTGAATCTATTAGTCCTTCAAATAATGGAATATCAAAATTTACTTGTACCTTCAAGGGGGTTGCATGGCCGCTTGATGAATATGCATCTCCTATGGGCAACCGCCAAAGGATATGTGCAAATTTGTCCATCATTTTGTTCCTTTTTCATGCAAGGGATTCCTTGAGAAACAATTTAAAAGGAACTCCTACTCCATCATCTTTATTATCGTCCCCCATGGGTTGTGTTGGGATCGGTGTGGCCAATCTTGCAAAGTCTCTACTGGTTCGAGTCCCAACTTCTTGTACCTAGATATTGTCAGGGACATGCATGAAGAAAAATAAATGAAGAGTAAACTGCTCTGATACCACTGATCTGGATTTATGAGTGAAATGAAGACAATAATAGATTGAATACAATAAAACAAAGATACTGAGAACAACAATAGATATCTAGTGAACAATAACTTCTATTGAATAAATAAAATAAGTTGAAATTGTAAAAATACAGAACTAAAAACAACTTGCTCGAATGGTGGTAGCTATCTCTAAGAAGATATGTAGTTTTTATGCACATAAGTCTAAGCATAATTATTACAATGAGGCTCCAGAGGCCTTTTTAACATTACTCATGAATTATAAGACCCTATACATCCAAAAGCCTAACCCTAGTAGATGAAACACCAAAATTCATGTGGGCCCCTGTTATGGGAATTATAGGTAAATGCGGACATAAACAGATCTCCCTAGATCCATCTAGATCTAGAACAAAACATAACAGAACATGATGCTTTCCCTAACCTTTGATTGTTGAGTTTACTATCTAACAAGGAATCTACAACATATCGTTTAAATATCTCTTTTCCTTTCCGTTGTCATCCTAACTCCACTCTAGTGCACCTGTGATGTTGGATCTGCAAAGGAACACAAGCCAACCAAAGTGAAAGAAATATAGCATACTCAAAGATAACCTATGTATGTGATCAAGGAATCATACAATAAAACGAGATGAGTTTTATGGGAAAGAAACATATTACTATATTATATAATAATGAAAGTGGAGATTACAACCAAATCCTTGATGTTGCAAGGTCCCCTTCTGATGATCCTTTTTCTCCAACACACACACTTTCTTCGATCTTGAATGAAGAATATACACAATTACTTGATGAACTGAAATGAGGTTCTCAAGAATGATCCAATGCAGAATTCTCCATACAATCTTAGCCAATTCAACCCTCATTAACCTTACTTTCTTGCTTAACCTTTTCCATGAGAAATCCCTCCTTATATAGGGGAAAGAGAGATGGTTAAAGAGATTAGGATGATCCCACCAAATCAAAGAAGAAAGTAGGATCCCAACCATACGGATGCCACCTCATCTTCTATAATATCCTCTTCTAAAACTTTCGTGAAGGTTGACCTTTTATTATCCTTTTGACATCATCACACCCTAGTTGTAGAGCAGCATGCAAAGACATCGTAAACCAGCTTTAGGGCAGAGTGCGACGACCAGCCATCGTCGCACCCTACTTATGATGCATCCTGTGACGACCTTCCTTAACATGGTTTTTGATAAGAAGAAGTCAACCACCCTTCTCATGAAGATAGGATATTTTGGGAACATGAACACATTTTTTTCAATGGATCACCAAGATGACCAAAATAATGTGTAATAGCCCTAATGGGTAAGTTGGTACCTCAACTTCCCAAGGTTGTAAATTTTTCATATGGCCTTCGTTTTAGGTGTGTGATAGCCCGTTGGAAAGGTCTTTTCGGGAACTACACATTATGCCATCAAACTCTGACTTTTTCTATATTTTAATTGTGGCAAGCCAAAAAAACATTGTTTAGGGCCCCAAAACAGCCCTGGAAGTACAGAAAGATGTGTTGACATGAAAACATCCAAAATAATCCAGTTGGATTAGGTGAGAAACCACCAATATCCACCTGGAAGTTGTGTAGGACTTCAAACAGCCCCAAAAGTGTAGAACCCACAATTACAAATAATTACAGAAGAACATGTTGAACTAAAAAATTTCAATAGGATCCAGTTGGAATAGGTGGGTGGCCACCAATATCCACTTAGATCACCCATGGATTTTGAGACATTGAATATAGAGGAATCTTTCCACCGAAAAAATATTTGACTATGGGAGAGTTCTGAGGAAGCTTTCTCTTGTAGGTATTAGGAAGGTTAAAAAAACTCTTATTAGTATTTTAGTTGATGCTCTCAACCCTTGAGGTTATTGGAGTCATCAGATGGTCCCTTTAGGATCATCATAGGTAAGTGATGGATTCTACCCTCAATGGATTCACCGGGGAAACTCTGAAGATAATGGGATTTAGGGTAATTTTACCATAGGGATATTATATAGAGAATGACTCAATCCTTCCCGAAAACAACGTCAATATTTTATCACGGGATTTATACTTGTGCAAATCCCTCCACAAGATCCCAATCTTGTGTAACAATTGGAAGTTTCTATCATTATCACCTAAGTAGATGATTCCCTCAATTTAGTGATGGAAGAATATCCAACACAAGAGAGGCTTCCTTGGTGACCTCAAGGGATCAAATATCAAGATTATTTGAGCCTACAACCCCCTATCTTGGTTACCTGAAGGTTATATCTAGGTATAGAAGAGGTAAGAAAGGTTACAAGGTAAATGGTTCACCTGTATGAGACAATAAACAATTTGAATCATAATATAGACAATTACCAAGTTATATATCTCATAAATGACCTTTTATACACTAGATAAGAAATAAATCCATTTTTTGTTGCAAATTACAACAACAAGACAATGTATAACATCAATCAATCTTTTGCAACAACAAGAAAAAGTACCTAGAAATGTAGCAATTGAGCATAGAAATTAAGTCTTTAACATGTGCAATAACATCCAATTGTTATATCTAAGTTTTGAGTATCTTAATCCATTTTCCAAGTATTTATGCACCAATTAAAGTAAATCCTAGTGGTTTTAGTAAACTTTTATAACAACAACAATAAATATCACTAGTTTTCTAAAGTTAGGGTTAGATAAGTTAGTAAAATCGCTTTGAGAGAGAGAATGCTAATTCTAAGTGCAATTTTCACCATAAGAAGAGATTTAGACTAGTATAATTGTATTTTAGGGATTATGGAGTCAATCATGAAACACCTTGAAGATTGAACTAGATGATAAAGAAGAATGAGGATTAAACGTTGAGGTACAAAGCCTCTTGGGCCTTAAGACTAAACCTTCAAGAAAATTATCCCTAGGGTGCAAAGCCTCTTGGGCCTTAAGACTAAACCTTCAAGAAAATGATCCCTAGGGTGAAAATCCTCTTGGGTCCTAGGTGTCGTTTTCTCTCTTCTAGATGACCTAGGTCAAGGATCAAATACTAGGATCAAAACCCTAAGGTACAAAGCCTCTTGGGCCTTAGGTCATTGAATCCTCGAAAGATAATGCTCTCACAAAACTTGGAAAAATAAATCATATGAAGGAGAGAAAGACTTATGTCTCCTCCCTAGGGTTTCACCAAGACAAAGTAACATGCAACAAGATAGTAATAATCACCTCAAAACATTAGCAATGACATAAAATTGCAGAAATTACTTACTTATCCAAGTCACTATGAAAATAAAAACCCTAGTTGTAGAAATACACCATCCAACAAAGCCAAAGCATCCACAAAGATCCATATTCAAGAGTATTTCATGATATCCAAGAGACAAAAAGAGTGAGAAAAACTTTTCTATCTCTCCCACACAAGTGTGAGGAGTAAAAATGAGATGATGAGAAATAAGGTTGAGTGCTATCCTTGTTTATAAGGGAAATCCTAGCACTCAAATAGTCAAAAATTCAAAATCCATGTCTATAAGTGGGGTCTACCACTCATATTTTCCTTTACGAATGATAAATCATTTCAAAACAATACAAAATTCTCTCCTAGGTCACACGTGTGGTGACTTCATGCTCCAAGAGGGTGTGTGAGGGGCTTCCAAGGCCATGTGTCATCATATTATGGTGAAATCATGGTAGGAGGTCATCTCCTCATCTATGGCCATGTCACATCAAAAATGGTACCCAAAGTGGTCATCGAGCCCCATTATCATCAACCCCTAAAGTGTGATTCCATCATCAAAGGAGATCCAACGTCCAAGGTGTAGATCACAGGGCCTAAGGTGGAGAGGAGAGTATCTCATCTCTGCAAGGCATCAAGTATCCCCTTCAAATTTCACACTAACTCAGTAATTTATGTAAGTTGAAAAGTTTGAATATGGGAGGACCTTCATCTGACCCTATTAGGTGTGCCAACCAAAATAGTGAAAGAAAGATCTAGGTAAAGGGATGTGTCCTAGAGGAAGTAGTGAAATAAAATAACTCTTCAAGAGAAAGTGTGATAGTGATATGTGTTGAGCTTACTTCATGGATTATGGTGCCATTGAATCCATTTATATGTGCACCTTTGTGTAGGGTGCACTCGCTCTTGAGTTACCACTTTCTAAGCACTAATTTTTTCCAAACCCCTTAATTTGCATCTTTATTTGTCCTATTATCATATTTGAAAGTCCCCTCTATAAGGTTTCAAGATATAACATCACTACTTGGGACTCGGACAAATGCAAAAAGGGTAGACCTCAAGTTTGGACTGGCTTTTGAAAGTCCTTTGTTGCCATTCCTTTATTTCTATAGCATCATTATTTTATTATTTTATTAGTAGTTGTAATCAACCTATGCGCCTTCAACCCCTCTTCTCATGAGAGGATGAATCATGAACCATTACCAAAGTTTAGTATATTGTGATATGCTTCGAGATGGAAAGTGTTAAGTATGGTGGAGAACGGAACATTACTCTTGTGAGGGCCCCCCAGTAGTGCCCCTTTTCCCTAGGCGGTGAAAACGTGGGTCTAGGGAACAGATGTTTTCCACCAATGTGAAACAAAGAAACAAACATAACTTCTAGAGCCAATGATCCATTATCCAACTTCAACCAATGATCCTCATTCACATGCCTAGTAAATTAAGCACAACACTTTGCATGAAAGAAGGAACAACATACCTTATGGTGACAATGGATAACCATCTCCCATACATGGAGTCGATTGTATGTGATGAGCTTGGATGATATGAAGTAAAAGAGGAAATCTAAGGGGGGGAAGTTGGGATGCTATCTATGGACATGTTGATCATCATCATGGTTGAGATCATTGTCTTCACTGTGGGCCATGAGACATTATCTCCTCTAGTTACGCCTAGGCATTGAGGGGTAATATTTCATAAATAAATAGGTTTTATACAAGGAAAAAATATTCTCGATATAGTTGTAACAATATGGTAGAGTGTACAATTGGATAAGGAGAGGAATCAACATATTCTTTTGCTTAAAATGGATTTTGACAAGGATTATGATATTGTTGATTTTATTTTTATCATTCATATGCATTCATGGATTTTAGTCAATGATTCATCAGTATATTGCAAACACTCTTTTCCAATTCTTCAAAGTTTATATATGTTAATGGTACTCTTTTAGATAAAATTATCTCGCATAAATCCATTAGACAAGCTTCCCCTTAGTTCTTTATTTACATGTGTTGGTTTTCGATTCATTGGGATACTTACTTGATGTATCTATATCCCAAGGTCAGGTCAAGGATATTTCTATTCCAAGGGGAGGTGAAAAGATCAACAACCACTTTGTTGATGATTCTCTCCTTTCACTTACATTGTCACGAGGTCCATTTAATGGTGCATTGGATTGTTTTGACACATGTTTTACTACAATTGGGGAAATGGTAAGTGGTTCCAAGTCCAATTATTGGAACTAAAGTTAAACCAACTTGGTTGAGGCAATCTTGGCATCACATGAGGGATGGGAATATTATTTTCTACATAGAAATTCTCTTTAAGGTTAATATTTTTATCTTCCATGTGGGACTTGTGTTTACAAAAACTTCAACATAAGGTTCAAAAGTGGATGTTCAAGGATCGTCCCTTAGTTGGAAATATTACAATCAAGTTAGAGAACCAGAATCATATCTACTCAGTTAGAGAACCATAAGCACAATAAGAAACAGTAAATCATGTTGATTTGGTTGAAGCAAAACAACCACCAACAGTAGTATCCGTTAAAGACCCATCACCAGCAACAAGACTAGTGCCAGCATCCTTTCTTGTTCCAGCATCCCTTAGCATTGATCCAACAGTGAAGGTAGAGCTCGTTGGTCCAGTATCCATTGATCTTGTCGATCCACCTGCATTAGTAGAAAAGGAATAAGCAAGGGTAGGGGGATGTTAAGATTATTCAAGTTCTTCATGTTTATTATGTCTCATTGTGGTTCCAATTAGCTTCACACTTCAATCTGATGGAATAATTACCTAAAGACTTCTTATGGTCCAAATTTGCAAGTGAACATTCACTTACATTAATCCCTTAGAGTGTTTTTGGTTTATCCAAAAAAAATGGCAGCTTATTGATACAAAGATTAAAGGAGTTTTCCTTTCATCCAAATGGATTTTATGGTGTCTCTTTGGTGATGAACCCTATAAAATATTTCTTAGACATATAATTTGTGATGGGAAACATTGATAGAGGATTAGGGGACAAACTTTTCCCCCCTTACAAAATTTCTCAATGGACCCTGGCCTTATATTCTATGTATAGGCCCTATAAAGATTTGAAGAAGACCTACAGAGTGAAGGAAATTATTCTTAATAAGGAGAAACCCTGGGGTTTCTTCAATGGATAAAGTCAAGGAGTGGATCGAAATTGTGGAATTGGTTTTGTTTTATGTTTATCTGACTCCCATTATTTTACAAGTAAAGAAAATATAGGGAAAGGCTCGAATAATATTTGGGAGTTTAATGCTTTGTTGTCTCTCCTCAAATGAACAGTGAACAAAAACATTTCAGACTTACAGGTTATTTGGGACTTTGAATTTGTTTTCAATTGGATGAACGATGGGATACAAGTGATGAACTTGGGATTGTTTTATATATCACAAAAACTGAAGACAAGTGTATAATAGTTTCAACATATCTCTTTCTCATATGTATATATAGAACTAAATACTTTTGTAGATTCACTATCCAAAGAGGCCTTGTTGTTGGATATCAACAAATTGGTCATTTGAAGAATTTTATGCAAGGTGATTACTCACTAGGAGTGAAGGTCAATTCATGCACTAATAGAGACTCAATTGAGTCTATTTGTATTGATCCTTTTATATCACAGATTTTGTTTTTGTATGGTTCTAAAAGTCATTAATGTTTTTTACTCTTGTGTTAGATTTTTGATACACAACTGATGATATTTGTATTGGAATGAAGTATCCTAAAAGTATATTGATCCATATTTTATGAGCAGAAAGAAATGAATACAGATTATTAACATATTATTAACAAAAAATAACAGAGATACAGTAAAACTAGTTTTCTATTCAATAATGAAGTAAGCTGAAACTGTAAAATGCAGCGGAAACAAGCTTGTTGGAATGGTGGTGGCTTATCTCTGAGAAGAGATGTGACAGTCGAGCTCATTCGCAAGAAGATGATTAAAATGAGGCTCTGAAGGCCTTTTTACAATAAACAGGAATGCCAAAAACCCTAGACATCCAAAAACCTAACCCTAGGAGATGAAGCGCCAAAAGTCATGTGGGCCCGTTTGGGTAAGTTAGTACATCAACTTCCCGGGGTCATAACTTTTTCATACGATCTTCATTTTAGGCATATAATAGCTCGTTGGAAACGAATCATCAAGGATATTCATTTTGGGGGACCAATTATGCCTTTGGCTATCATTTAGAACCTCGATCTTGAAAAACCTTCATTTGGGCCCTCAAAATGGCCCCGGAAGTTAAAAACTATTAAAAATAGTAAATTGCCAAAATTGCCAGAAAAATGTTTTGAGCCAGTCAAAAAAGGTGGGTGGCCATTGATATCCACTTGGATCAATCCTCCCTCCTTAGGAATCAATGGTCTCCATTGCGTTGATTTCCCGGGGGAGAGGGAAAAACGTTTGTTGAATTTGCATCTTGGTGAGCTGCTTGCCTTGATGGACACATCGTGTTGCTCAGTTTGTGGAAGTCTGTCACGAACCTATTGAGGCTGAGGTTGTTCAACAAGTCGGGCTTCATGAGAGGATGGTGTGCAGAAGGAATATTTTTGCTTTGCTGCAACCTTTTCGACCTGCTTTTGTTGGATAGAAGGTGCTTGGGGCGAGGTTGTAGTGGTTCCAATGTCCTTTTGTTCCCCTTTTGAACAGATTGTGAAGAAGCTGAATTTTGCAATATGAGATACTACCTTGTGGCACGTTTTTGGTGGAACAGTATTCGAAACTACCTCTGGTATTCTATAGAGATTACCCCCGAAAGTAACAATGACACTGCGGGGTCGAGACTAATAAACAGCATGGCGCTTCCACATATATGGTTGGCCCAAGAGAACATCACAGACATCTAGTGGGGAAACATCACATAATACATCATCCTTGAAGGGTTGGATGCCGTATGACAATCGACATTGTTGGATGACACAAAGATCTCGTCCTTGGCGAAGCCACCAGATGTTGTATGGTTGTGGGTGTGGTGTTGTCGACAATCCCAATTGTTTGATGACCTCTATTGAGATGAGTTTCTTCTAGCTTCCACTATCAACAATAAAATGCACCAGGGTCCCCTTCACCCACATCTGTGAATGAAAAAGGTGCTCCCCCTCTTCAAGATCTTTTGGTTCTTATGGTTGAATTGTTGTGGGCATGACAATAGCAGTGGGGTCTGCATCAATGATCTGTCCTTTACCAGTATTTTCATAATCAGATTCTGAATCAGGGTTCGGCTCCTTGTCTTTGATCTCGGCCACCAATGATTGTTTTGAGTGACATTCATCGGTGTTGTTTCAAGGGATTTTGTGGAAATCACACCATTTTCCGATGTCCTTCTTTGTCTTCCCATGACCCTTCTTTTCCTATGACTTGGACTAGTTTTCGGGAGACTATTTGTTATGTTTGTCTTTTTCATAATTTGGTTGTTGCAGATTTGCAGACCCGAACTCCTGTTTGTTCTGGTGCCTAAATTTCTACTTGATTTTAACAGCATATCGATAGGCAGCACCGAGTGATGAGATGTCCAGAAAATCAATTTCATTTTGGATGTATCTGTGTAGAACCCCACAGTATTTCAAAACCAAATTTTGTTTGAATTCTTTGATACCCAGCTTGGTGCGCAAGGTATGGAAGGTATTGGTGAACTCTAGAACCGCTTGGCCCCTCTCTTGCCGCAGTGTGTTCCATCTCATGTACTGGTCCTCATAGTTGCCAAAAGGGTAATATTGTTCCTTTATCACATCCATAAAAAAATCCCAAGTGGGCTCGGCCCCATATATTCCAGACTCCTATGTGGAACTCTTCTCCCAGTAAGTTTCCCACCAATGTTTGACATGGGGGAGATCCTTAAGGAGCGTGAATATGATATTTTCTTTGTCGTAAAAATTTTGAACAAAGAAATAACCTTCTAACAGATTTAACCATTTGTCTAGGGCATATGCATCTATCTAACCTTCAAATATAGGAATATCAAAATTGACCTGTACCTTAAAAAGTGATGTGCCTCCAAAGTGGTCGCTTGATGAAGACGCACCTGATGCTATTGGGAGGTGTTTAAGGATGTGGGGAAAACTCTCCATCATTTCGTCCCTCTGTCGCGTGAGAGCTTGCTCAAGCAACAGACTTATAGGATCGTTTGCTCCGTCTTTTTTCTTTTCTTCCGCCATTGAGGGTTTCTTGGGTGTGAAAGAGTGATTTTCCTCAAGAGATCCAAGCTCGAGACCCAACTTTCTACACTCAGACCTCATTGGGGGCATGCACTGAAAAAGCGATCAAGAACAGCCTGCTCTGATACCACTGATCCGGATTATTTTCGGCACGAAATGAGAGTGGAGATATAATAACGAAATGCGCAGAGATATCGCAGATATTCAATAATATAACATAAATGTATCAGAGATGTAACCATAACACAGATATACAATAATACATGATTTCTATTAATGAAATAAATGTACAGAGACTGTAAAAACATAGAGTGAAAGACTCGCTAGAATGGTGGCAGCTTATCTCTGAGTAGAGATGTGATGGCTACTCGCATTCACCAGAAGATGATTACAATAAGGCTCTGAAGCCATTTTTACAATAAACAAGAATGCCAAAAACCCTACACATCCAAAAACCTAACCCTAGGAGATGAAGTGCCAAAATTCATGTGGGCCCCGTTTGGGTAAGTTAGTACATCAACTTCCCGGGGTCATAACTTTTTCATAGGATCTCCATTTTAGGCATATAATAGCTCGGTGGAAAGGTATATTTGAGGAGATTCATTTTGGGGGGCTCAATCGTGCCTTTGGATCTCATTAATAACATCAATCTCAAAAAACCTTCATTTGGGCCCTCAAAATGGCCCCGGAAGTTAAAAATTGCTAAAAATAGTAAATTGCCAGAAAATTGTTTTGAGCCAGTTGGAAAAGGTGGGTGGCCACCGATATCCACCTGGATCATATATAGTGTTGTGACATGCACCTAAGGATTTTAATTTGATTTCCTTTGAAATAAAAATATGTTTTTTGTTTCATGGAAAAAAAATATTAACCTCACATGATTTCAAAAGTAATGGCACACTTATATTATGGAGTATTTAGGAAGCTTGGAAGACGGTAACTCCAACACTTTCTTGACACTAGAATGGTCTTGGAAGAGGGTTGGATTTGGTTTATCATACAATGAGTACCTATATATTCCATTTTTTGACTTTAGCTCATTCAAATAGACTCCTCCTAAAGAGACTTTCTAAGAAAGGGGATTTTTAGATGGAGAGATCTCTAGGATGAGGATATTAGGTCGTGCAAAACATCACACTCTCTTTTGCAAGAAAATGTCTTGATCCAGATTGATTGTTTGAAGATACATGGTATTCAGTAGTTGATTTCTCCTTATGAGATCTATAAAATTGACATATTTACTCCAACACCTATTTCGATAGATTGGAGGTTGTTGTATGATAAACCTATTTGGATATACAAGCCCACAAAGATATATTTGTATCTCATTGATCGCATTCATTTTCAAGATAAGTTGAATAGAATATGGGAACTTTCATATGAGGAATGTAAGGGGTATATCAGCTCCAC
>ML783875.1:406844-425308 GCA_009831015.1 Picea engelmannii | reverse complement strand
ATATAATGAGTCGATCCATGTCTGTGATCAAATCATAAGGACAAAGTTTGAAATCAATATTAGTTAGTTAAATGAAGAGGTGTGATGGTTCAAACAAAGGGACACAATTCTTCATATCTCACACCAGTTGGGAGACTATATAAACAAAGAAGTATGGTGAACAAAAGAGGTAGTTGAATTTGTTGAAGTATATATATTTGTATATAATGGATTGAATGAAGGTTCATTATATCAAGATGGTTCCTGTTTAGAAGTTGGGTCTTGTATGAGTATTGGATTCCTCACATCTCAATTGGATCTGAGATCAACAAGTTGGGACTTGTTATGAGGGTTAGATTCCTCATTGCTTAGTTGGATATGAGAACTACAAGTTGGGTCTTGTAACAGAGAGTTGGGTCTCTCGTAGTTATTTGAAGTTGAAGATATTCAAAGATTGATCTTATGTATTCATTCAAGTTAAATAAATAAATAAAATATTTATTCTTTTATATATTGGTTGAGAAATTGAAATAAATATATGTTGTTCAATTAATTTATGAAAAGTGGAAAATTGCCCAAATTTTTGTGACACTGATTCACCCCCCCTCCCCCCTCTCGGTGTCAAGTGTACATTTCAACAAGTCTCCCAATGGATAGGAGAATTCCATACCAATGTGTGTAGAACCTGCATTGTCCATAGTGTGGGTGAGCCAAAACCATTACACATATTTTTTTATTTTTCCCTCTAAGTTGGTTCACCCAGACATGGGGAAAGTCATTATGTCAACAATACCTCTATGTTAATTTTTGATATATTATTATGTTTATTTTCAATTTACTAGATAACAATAGCATATGTAGGATCACTAAGAGAAACACAATCACAAGATACATAGCATTTATCCTAGAAAACCCTCATGGAGGAGAAAACCCAGTAAAAACTTCCTTAATATAGATAGCCAACACAATGCCAAAACAATAAACCAAAACACTAGAGAATATCAAAAACTCAGCAATATGCCTCTCTCTTTCTTCTTCTCCCAACTGTAGCTACCAAACTTGTGCACTTGATGAGCGAATGAGTGAGTGAGTTAATGAGGTGTTAGATTCCTTTATTTATACTGGTTGGTAGGTGCTGGAAAGGTGTCTCTTCACTGGGCAGGGCCGACTTGTCTTCTTATTGGTTAAAACCACTTTAATTAGGCTTGGGGTCTGAATTCTTAATTTGCATAATATAATTAGGGTTTTACCAATCTGTGAAAGGGGATTTGGTCAATTACAGTGCCCGACATGATCAATCCACAAAAGGGGATTGATCAGATGAATAATAACTCAATAATAAATAGAATATCTTCGCAGTTAAAATATTTCAACACTCCCCATTAACAAGAAGGGTATTCTACAACATCATCGGGAGAGAGAGAGAGGGCAGCAATATCAACAACATCTGTAACACTGACTGGCATATCTATAAATCATCAAAAAAAATTCTCATCATCAATATCATCATCCAAAACAAGGAGCTGGAATGGAATCATCATCATCTGCATCAACATGGATTAATATAACACTAATACATCATCATCATCAATAACATCACAAGGTTGATACAACAGCATCACAACACGAAGGTTGGAGCATCATCAACATCAACACTAGGATGTAAATATTTAGCACGAAGTTGGCATCTCATCAACATCAGCACTAAGCTGTAAATATTTATCACAAAGTTGGCATCTCATCAACATCAGCACAAAGCTAGAAATTTCAACACGAGGTTGGCATCTCAACAACATAAGCATGAAGATGGAAATATTCAGCATGAGGCTGGCATCTCAACAACATCAGCATGAAGGTGGAAATCCTCATCACTAGGCTGGCATCAAAACAACAGCAGCACGAAGATGGAAATATTCATCACTAGGTTGGCATCACAACAACATCAGCATGAAGTTGGAAATATTCAGCACAAGGTTGGCATCACAACAACATCAGCACAAAGCTGGAAAGTTTCAGCACAAGGATATCATCACAACAACATCAGCAAGAAGCTGGAAATATCCAGCACAAGGCTGGCATCAATACTACTCCCCCTTTCGAGGGAGTTCCTTTCGGACTACACCAAGATTGTCTCGAAAGTGCTCAAACTTTACATGAGACAGAGGCTTGGTCAACACATCTACAACCTGTTCATCAGTGCCAACATAATGGAGCTTTATGGATCCTCTCTGCACCATATCACGAATGAAGTAATATTGGATCTCTATGGGCTTCGAATCATCATGGAACACATCATCTTTATACAAATCTGGTTATCACATAGGATCATGGTGGCTTCCATCTCCATATATAATAGATATATCAACAACATTTGAATCCATATGGCTTCACAACTAGCGGAACATTGATGCAGGAGCATCACTGGAAATCGTGTGGAGCAAGACCTATCAACGTCAAGGAATCTGTATGGGAGCTCAACGCTGGCAGTCACAGTAGATATTTTGAAGTCTTCCTTAACTCAGTGCTGGAATTAATCTTTTGAGGCACGCTTGAACTTCGGTGTCGAAAAAATCTTTGAGGCACGCTTGAACGATTGTGATTGAAGTGGGATTTCCTTTCCTGCTCTAGAATGCAACTGGTCTAGATAGTCGTTAGGTTAAGTTTTAGAGTAGACAAGTAGCCAAGGGAAACCCTAAGAGTCCTCTGAGATATATAGAGGATTTGTATGCCCAAATGAGGTTGGTTGTAGGGTAGATGTTAGCTGCAAGTTAGTAGGAGATTGAGTTTTATGTTGTTTTTTTATTTCAGTTGTAACCATTTTCACTTTGGAATATACAAAGAGGAAAATTGATCAAATGCATAGTGTGGACATTGTTTGGAATTCTTTGTTATTGTGTTTTCATGAGTGAATGAATGAATATCTCTATGAGTATATGGAACTGTGAATGTTAGGATAAGTTTCAATTGTTTCTCTTCTATTGAAGTAGTGCAAGGTGTGCACACAGAACGCAAGGAATGCATTGACAGAATCTTTTTCAGTTCTAAAGCTCAGAAGAGATAGCATGAAACTTTCCCTTTGCAAGGAGTGCAAAGAGACTAGTGCAGGGCATGCATAGTCATCCACAAGAACCCAAAACCTTGCGTAAAGATATGGTGCAAGGAGTGCACAAATACGAGATTCGAATAAGTGTCTAAGAGACTTTTCAATAAGTTGAAGAACCAGAAAATGAGAACGCCAATAGGGCGAGAGGAATTTCTCTTCGATAAATACTTAGGATCTGAGTTATCAAAATCCCTAAAATGCAAGGATTTCATGGGAAATCGAAGTCTTCACGAGACAAAGCTCAAGAGGAATAACACTTTTCGTAAGTGTTAACGAGATCCAAGAATCGGACTCACAGGAAGGATAAAGGTCGAATCCTTTGAATCCTTCAAAAATCTTCTAAGTCTGAAGAAAGCGTAAGCTGAGGGGGAAATATCTGGACCATTTGATCAATGTCCAAACAATGAGGAGTAAGTGTGGAGGAGGAAGGATATCAACCATTCGGTCTGAGCATAAGAGAATCATAGATGCCCATTCAAGGCAAAGTGCACTAGCATTAAAGCTTTGAAGGCACACAGGAGGAACAAGGTCATGAAATTCAGAAATCATCGAGACTGTCCATCATCAAGGAGGACACATGGAAAAATATCATCATTTTTCTTACTCGTGACTCGGAGGAGTCAAAGGTTGAGTCGTGAAAATTCATGAAACACGAAATCGTGACTTGATCTGAGTCATTGAGAAAGGGAGGGATCTGGACCATCGATCTGGTGCCATCGCAATTTTGGCTATCGGGAGAATGAAGGTAGCAGCACTCCCAAAGTCGTGAGACGTGAAATCGCAACGCACCTTTCACTCAAGCGTGTGGTCACCGCCACCGATCATGTAGAGAGGGAGGCTAGTATGTGCTAGGATCCTATCGTGATTTCGGAGGTTGAGAGAGTCGGGGTGACTCACATGCAAAGACTCGATACACGGAGTCACGACGCACCTTTTGATCAGGCAAGTGGTCACAATCATGGTCACGTAAAGGAAAGGGCTTAGCCAGAGAGGAGCTATTGCCCATTTGGCGTTGAGGTTTGGACAACGCTCGGGAGAGGACTTGCGGGTCTCAGATGACCTATGTCTTTAGAGAAAGGACCTATGTAAGTGGGTTTGGGGTCTAGCAGAGACTCGGAGAGTCAATCAGACTCAATTTCTTGATCGATCCTAGATCGGGAGGTCGCGCAACTCTTAGGAGAGAAGGGGGCTCTACATCAAGTGGTATCAGATTGGAAATTTGCTTGCAGACAGCAGGAAAAGGAGAGGAGACAAAAGAACTTGAAGTTGTACTATGTGTGTGTGACAGGCAGTCAACACAATGTCGCCAAGGAGATGAGTGGAGTCACCTTTGGCCAATCGAGTTGTAGAAAGGGAGATGTGATAACTCCATGCAATATTAGAGGCGATGGAGGTGGTGTAGAGATGAGCACCCAATGTTGGAGACGTCAGTGATACAGAGAACGAAGAAGCAGTAAGTGAGAATGGCATTGAATAAGTTGTAGGAGAGGATATTTCCAAAGAACACTTGCTAAGAGCAGTTGCGAGATTGGGAGGTAGAGCCAAGATAGAGGTCCCAATGTATGAGGGAAATTTATATGTTGAAGAGCTATTGGATTGGATAAGATCCATGGAAAAATATTTCGACTATGAAAACGTCGATGAGGAAAGAAGGGTGAGACATGTTGTCACCAGACTAAAAGGACATGCAGCACTGTGGTGGGATGAAATGCAAGATGAGAGGAGAAGCAAAGGCAAATAGAAGATAAAGAGTTGGGATAGAATGATATCCAAGCTAAAGGCTAATTTCATGCCCAAGGATTATCACATCAATCTGTTCAGGATGATGCAGAACTTGAGACAAAAAGGGATGACAGTTAAGGAGTACACAGAGGAGTTATATAGGTTGAACATCAGAACTGGACAAAGGGAGAGAGATGAAGAAAAGTTTGTTAGGTATATAAATGGCCTGAGATATGAAATCCATGATGAGCTCAACATGATTTTAGTAAGAACGATGGAGGATGCTTATCAGTTTGCGTTGAAGGAAGAGGAGAAGTTGGCCAGAAAGAAAATCCAGTGGGGAAGAGGTAAAGGCCCAACCCCAAAAAAAATCAGGGGAGTTACCCATGATAGAGAACATAAGTCTAAGGAAGAGACTGAGAAACCACATAGTCACTCAGAAAGAGGAGGAAGTTCCAGAGAAAGACAAGGTGGTGGGATAAATTCTTCCGGAGGAAGAGGAAGAAGAGGAGGAGGAGAAGTAAGATGTTATTCATGTGGAAAGATACGGCACATGTCTTGGGACTGTCCTGAGAAAAATAAAGGAGGAGGAGGTGGCGCTCGCATTTCAGAAGCATAAAGAATAGATGTTGAAGTAGAAGGAGCAGAGGATGGAAGATCCCTGATGTGGAGGAAGGTTCTCTTAAAACCAGAGGTAGAAGTTGAAAGGCCAGTGCAGAGGAATAGTCTCTTCAGAACATCTTGCAAGACTAAAGACAGAGTATACAAGGTGATAATTGATAGTGGGAGAACTTATAACTTAGTATCCATAGAGATGGTGGAGAAATTGGAGATGGAGAAAACTACACACCTGAATCCATACAAAGTCTCATGGTTGCAGAAAGGACACTAGGTAATGGTTACTAAACAATGCTTGGTTGAATTTAAGATAGGAGGATATAGAGATGAAATTCTATGTGATGTAATTCCCATGAATGTATACCATATTTTGTTGAGAAGATTATGGCAGTTTGACAAGAATGTCATTCATGATGGGAGGAAAAATACATACACCCTGGAGAAGAATGGTAGAACACACATGTTGTTGCCAATAGAGGAGAAGAAAGTGAAAGAGGAAGCTAGCACAAGCATACTTCTAATGAGTGGGAAGGAAATCCTGAAATAAGTCAATGAAGAATAGGAGATGTAGTTCGTTGTGGTGAGGAAACCCAGAGTTGTCCTTACAAGTACTTCGATGGATGATTTTCCTGAAGAAGTTCAGGAATTACTGGAAAATTTCACTGACATAGTGGTGGATGAGCTACCTAACTCATTTCCACCCATCATAAGTATCAGCCACCATATTGACTTGATACCAGGAGCAAGTCTGTCAAACAAAGAAACATACAGATTAACACCTCGAGAGAACGAGGAAGTGAAGAACCAAGTCCAAGAATTGTTAGATAAGGGTTTGGTCAAAGAGAGATTGAGTTTATGTGCAGTACCAATTGTATTGAGTCCAAAGAAAGATGGAGGATGGAGAATGTGCATAGACTCAAGAGCCATTAACAAGATAACCATCATGTATAGATTTCCTTTACCAAGAATGGATGATTTAATGGACTGCTTAAGTGGAGCAAATTTATTTTCCAAGATAGATTTGAAAAGTGGATATCACCAGATCAAGATGAGAGAAGGTGATGAGTGGAAAATATCCTTTAAGTCAAACGAAGGCTTGTATGAGTGGCTTGTTATGCCATTTGTATTAACGAATGCCCCGAGTGCTTTTATGAGGCTAATGAGTGAAATACTGAAAGATTTCATTGGCAAGTTTGTGGTTGTTTATCTGGATGATATATTGATCTTTAGCGGGACTAAAGAAGATCATTTGAGGCACCTAACATTACTGATGAGGAGACTACAACAGGAGAAGTTGTTGATAAATTTGAATAAGTTCTCTTTTATGAAGACATAACTCATTTACTTGGGTTTTGTGTTCTCTTCAAATGAACTGAAGATGGATCCAGAGACGGTGAAAGCAATCAAAGAATGGTCATCACCAAGGAGTATGTTTGAGGTAAGGAGCTTCCATGGATTAGCAGGCTTCTATAGGAATTTCATCAGAGACTTTAGTGGAATTTGTGCACCAATGATGGATACAGTGAAGAAGAAGCACAAGTCTTTTAAATGGATGGAAGAGGCCAAAAGGAGCTTCAATATACTGAAGGAGAAAATAACAGAATGACCAATTCTGCTCTTGCCGAATTTTGAAAAGACATTTCAGGTGAGATGTGATGCAAGTGGAGTTGCAATTGGAGTACTTTTGAGTCAGGACAATAGACATGTTGCCTATTTCAGTGAGAAGTTGAATGAGACCAAGAGAAAATACTCCACATATGACAAGGATTTTTATGCCATAATTCAAGCCTTGAAGAAGTGGAGACATTATCTTGTCCCACAAGAATTTGTCTTGTATATCGATAACCACGCTTTACAATTCATAACCAAGTAGGAAAAATTGAATCAAAGGCATGCAAAATGGGTTGAGGTTTATGCAGAATTTTACTTTTGTTATAAAAATATCATTGGGAATGCTAACAAGGTTGTTGATGCATTAAGTAGGAGATGTTTGATTCTGCGGGAATTTCAGGTGAAGACCTTTGGGTTTGAGCACCTTAAGGACATGTATTGTGATTATATAGATTTCAAGGAAGCATACGAAGCATGTGTGAACCCTGTGCTGAGAGACAGAAGCCAGTGGACAGAGTACATGATTTAAGAGGGATTGTTGTTCAAGGGAAATCCTTTGTGCATACCAAAATGCTCAATGAGAGATAACCTTTTGAAAGAAAAGCATAGTCGAGGATTGGTTGGACATTTCGGCCATGATAAACCATTTGCACAGTTGAGCAGTTCATACTATTAGCTAGGTATTAGAATGGAAGTGATAAAGTTTGTGAACAGATGTAGAATCTGCCAACATGCAAAAGGGAAGAGACAAAACATTGGATTGTATCAACCATTGCCAATACCAGAGAGGCCTTGGGATGCAATAAGCATGGATTTTGTGTTGGGACTACCAAGAATGCAAAGAGGATTTGATTCCATATTTGTGGTGGTGGATAGATTTTCAAAGATGGCACATTTTATCCCATGCCAGAAGACCAGTGATGCAACACATATTGCAAATATGTTTCTCAAGGAAGTTGTAAGAATTCACAGCTTACCCAGAAGCATTGTCTCGAACAGAGACACAAAATTTGTTGGTCACTTTTGGATAAAACTATGGAAGAAGTTGGGGACAGATTTGTCCTTCATCTCAGCTTATCATCCTCAAACATATGGACAGACTGAGGTGGTGGACAAAATTTTGGGAAACTTATTGAGGAGTTTGGTCACTGATCATAATAATCAGTGGGATCAGATTTTGTCGCAAGCAGAATTTGCATACAATGACTCACCAAACAGGAGAACTAGAATGAGCCCATTCCAAATATTGTATGCAATGCAACCCAGGGGAGTATCTGAGTTGAGAGACTTGGAGTAGAGTGATATCAAGAGCGTTGGAGTAGAATATTTTGCTGCAGAAATGCAGAGGCTCCATATCCAGATCAGAGGACAGTTGTAGAGTTATAACCAGGAGTACAAACACAAAGTTGATCAACATCGTAGAGAACTTCAATTTGAAGTAGGAGACTAGGTTTTGGCACATCTCAGAAGATAAAGGTTCCCTAGGGGAACATATAACAAGTTAAATATGAAGAAGATAGAACCATGTAAGATATTGAGGAAGTTCGATGCAAACGCCTATGAGATTGAGCTGCCAGATGATGTGGGCATATCACCCATATTAAATGTTTCAGACATGTATCCTTACAGGGAATATGACACTGAGGGATCCGAATATCAAGAAAAGGTTCAATGGGAGAAACAAATGCATGTAGCAGAGAAGCCACAGATGGAGAGGATCATTGATCAGAGGATTGGAAATAAGACTAGAAGGAAAACCTATTTTGAATATCTGGTCAAGTGGAAGGGACACCCAATATAAGATTTCAGTTGGGAAAATAAAGTTGATATCCAAAAGCATGGAAAGTTAGTCCAGGATCTCATGGACAGAAGTCCATGAATTTTTGTTATGGAAAGTATGATGCAGGAGCATCACTGGCAATCGCGTGGAGAAAGACCTATCAACGTCAAGGAATCTGTACGGGAGCTCAATGCTGGTAGTCACAGCAGATATTTTGAAGTCCACCTTAAATTAGCGCCGAAATTAATATTTTGAGGCACACTTGAACTTTGGTGCTGGAAAAATATTTGAGGCACGCTTGAACGATTGTGAGTGAAGTGGGAGTTCCACTCTTTCTCTGGAATGTGACTAGTCTAGATAATCGTTAGGTTAAGTTTTAGAGTAGAAAAGTAGCCAGGGGAAACCCTAAGAGTCCTCTGAGATAAATAGAGGTTTTGTACGCCCAAATGAGGCTAGCTGCAGGGTAGATGTTAGCTGCAAGTTAGTAGGAGAGTGAGTTTTTTGTTCTTGTTTTTTATTTCAGTTGTAACCATTTTCACTTTGGAATATACACAGGGGAAAATTGATCCAATGAATAGTGTGGACAGTGCTTGAAATTCTCTTTTATTTGGTTTTCATGAGTGAATGAATGAATCTCATTATGAGTAGATGGAACTGTGAATGTTAGGATAAGGTTCATTTTTTTCTCTTCTGTTGAAGTAGTGCAAGGTGTGCACACAGAATGTAAGGAGTGCATTGATGGAATATGTTTTGGTTCCGAAGCTCAAAAGAGATAGCACGAAACTTTCCCTTTACAAGGAGTGCAAAGAGACTAGTGAAAGGCATGCACAGTCATCTGCAAGAACCCAAAACCTTGTGTAAATATCTGGTGCAAGGAGTGCATAGATCTGAGATTTGACTAAGTGTCGAAGAGACTTTGCAAGAAGTCGAAGAACCAGAAAAGGAGAACGCCAGGAGGGCGAGAGGAATTTCTCTTTGAGAAATCCTTAGGATCTGAGTTTTAAAAATCCCTAAAATGCAAGGAGTGCATGGGCAATCAAAGTCTTCACGAGACCAAGCTCGGGAGGAATAACACTTTTCATAAGTGTTAATGAGATCCAAGAAACGAACTCGCAGGAAGGATAAAGATTGAAGCCTTTGAAGCCGTCAGAAATATTCTAAGTCTGAAGAAAGCGTAAGCTCAAGGGGAAAGATCTAGACCATCTAATCAACGTCTAGAAAATGAGGAGTAAGTGCAGAGTAGGAAGGATATCGACTGTTTCGTCCGAGCGCAAGAGAATCATAGCCTCCCAATCAAGGTAAAGTGCACTAGCATTAAATTTTTTAAGACACACAGGAGGAACAAGGTCACGAAATTATGAAATCATCGGGACAGTCCATTGTCAAGGAGGAAACTTGGTGAAATATCAGTGTTTCACTGACTCGTGACTCGGAGGAGTAAAAGTTTGAGTCGTGAAAATTCATGAAACATGAAATCGCGACTTTATCTGAGCTATTGAGTAAAAAGGGACCTAGACCACCAATCCGGTGCAATCGCAATTTTGGATATCAGGAGAATGAAGGTAGAAGCACTCCCAGAGTCATGAGATGTGAAATCACAATGCACCTTTCACTCAAGCGCGTGGTCACCGCCAACGGTCACGGAGAGAGGGGGGCTAATACGCACTAGGCTCCTATCGATATTTTGGAAGTCGGAAGAGTCGGGGTGACTCACATGCGAAGAACCGATACGCGGAGTCGCGATGCACCTTTTGATCAGGAGAGTGGTCACAGTCGTGGTCACATAAAGGAAAGGGCTTAGCCAGAGAGGAGATAGTACCCATTTGGAGTTGAGGTTTGGATGACGCTCAGGAGAGGACCCATGAGTCTCATACAACCTGCGTCTTTGGAGAAAGGACCTATGTAAGTGGGTTTGGGGTATAGCAAAGACCCGGAGATTTAATCAGACTCAATTTCTTGATCAATCCTAGACTGGGAGGTCGTGCGTCCCTTAGGAGAGAAGGGGGGTCTGCATCAAACATGAAGCAATATATTCCACTTTTTTCGTGCTGAGATCAATACTATATTGCTTCATACTCTGCCATGAAGTCATGGTTGACCCCAGACTGAAACAACATCCTGAATTTCTCTTTCTATCATAAACACTTCCATCTCAATTTGAATCAGTATATCCATACAATCTGAAGTCATGATCTATAGTATAGAAGAGACCAAAATCCAATGTACCCTTAAGGTATCTCATCACATGTTTTGCAGCTACAAGGTGAACACGTTTAGACTCTACTAGATACTGACTCAAAAGTTGTTCACAACAAAATATATATCTGGTCTATTATTCGTCAGATTCATAAACGAACTAATAATATGTTTGTATAGAGTAGAATCAACCAATTCTGACGAGGTATCTACTAGGAGCTTCAACTTCATTTCCATGGGTGTGTACATGGATTTACATTTCAACATGTCAAACCTCTTCATTATTTTAACTCTATACTTCCCTTGGTTAAGGAAGATCTTCTTTGTGCTCTGCCAAACTTCAAGACCTAGGAGATAATGTATTAGGTCTTTTATCAAACTATGTAGCGAGCTTCTTCTGCAATCTGTGATGAGCTTGTCTTCATCTTGTCAAGAATACATCATCTACATATAGTAGCAATAATATAACTGGCTTATCATTCATAACCTTCAAGTAAAGGTTAGAATCAACTTTACTCTTGGTAAAGCCCAAGCTCGTTAGGAAACTGTCAATTCTTCCATACCAAGCTCTAGGAGCTTGCTTTAACACGTATAGAGCTTCCTTAAACTGACAAACATGAGTCTTTCTATCTTCAACTTCAAATCAAATTTTCACATCACTTTGTACCAACCTGGTACACTTTTTCAACTGCAACTCATTCTACACATTCATGTGCTAACTCTATGTGATTTCTGCAAATCACTATATGTCTCACTGCCTGAGAGTATTTCCTCTCCTCTTTCTACAATTGTTCCTTCTGGAACTGGGACTATGTACCAGCAGCTGCTCTGAAGCTGAGAATGGTTGTTCCATTCTCACTGTGACAGTTGAAATCTAAGAGTAACTCCTCTACTCCATCATGGCAAAAGATTCATCTGAAACTGAGAGTGGCTCAATAACTGATACTGAAGGTAGATCTTCTTATTTCATGGAGGTAACTTTATCTTTTATTGTAGTCATGTCTCCATGACCCAACTAATGTATTGCACCAACTTCCAATCAATTTTAAATATGGGGATTTCTCCCCCTGCATCTCATACTATATATGAATTATGGTTGCTCTGGCTGTCTTCATGAATACTGGAACTATTTCTTCAATTATTGGAGTAAGTGTCTCGTCATAGTATTCTCCCTCTTGTTGGGACAATCTTATGGAAAGACATTAGGATTTGTACATATGCAACATGCTTGATATGTTAGATCAATCTTGGAATTCAACACTGACTTCTCTTCTAGTCTCATAGAAAAATCCATATCCCAGTCTTTCTGACTGGCTTCCTTCTTTATCATTGAAACAAGGGAATATTCCTAGGAGATTTAATATCCCCTAGAATTTTTTGAAGCTACGATCTAGTCTTCTCATTGCATCGGTCTCCCAGTCCTGGAGATTGTCTCTTAATTTGATCCTTTTTTATATCATGCTTACTCTTGATTTCTTCTGAGTCTACAAGGACTTCATCATCTCTTATGGGGTATACTTGGTGTTGAGTACCAAGTCTAAATATGAAAGGTTGATTTAGACTTCAAGTGAATTCTGCTTCCTTTGAAGGTGGATTCATTATCCTTTGAACAAGTCTATTTTGATTTCTTGTTCTAATGTTCGGTCATCTTTGGAGCCTTCTTCTCCTTACAATCAATCTGATGAAAATGAGTACTTGAAACTGAGAGGGGGGGTTGAATCAGTGTCACAAAACTTTGGACATTTTTCCACTTTTCACAAATTAACTGAACAACAAATATTTATTTCATTTTCTCAATCAATATATATAAAAGAATAAATATTTTAATTATTAAATAATTTGAATGAATACATAAGATCAATTTTTAAATATCATCTTCATACAATTATGAGAGACCCAGCTTGCAGTTCTCACATCCAACTGAGAAATGAGGAATCCAATCCTAATAACAAGTCCCATCTTGTTGATCTCAGATCCAACTGAGATGTGAGGAATCCAATCCTCATATAAGACCCAACTTGTAAACAGGCACCAACTTGATAGAATGAACTTTCATTCAATCCATTATATATAAATATATATACTTCAACAAATTCAACTACACTTCTTCTCACCATTATTTCTTGTTTATATAGTCTTCTAACCAATGTGAGTTTGAAGCATTGTGTCTTTTGATATTTGAACCATTGTACCTTTTCATTTAAAATGATAATCTTAAACTTTAATGAATATCATTTTTCATTTTTATTCTTTATTCATGTTTTCATGATTTAACTCTGTTTTAAACATGGTTGTGTATCGATTCATCTGTCCTCATGTAACACACCCAAATTTGATTTTTCATTCTCCTTATAGGAACAAATCGTCTTTCTCTCTATGGGTTCTAATTTCGAAAGTCTGGGACTCATCCTGAGCCTCCGGTCAATATTCTTCAATTATAAATCAAACGAGAACTTTGAGACCATGATAGTCTCACCTCTAAATCAGACACAAGCTCTTTCGGCCTCTAGTGCAGGTCTTATGATACCTGTGACCTTATCCTTCGCACTTCAGCGAAGTCTTAGAATTGGCATTAGCCCCTTTTCTCTTGGACTCACCTCATATGTGACCTTGGCGATGATCAGGCGATTGCAGGCACGGCTACAAGCGGTTTGGAGTCAAGCTACTTTTGGGCCTGTAATCCTCCTCAATTCTCCACATGTCCTCCTGATGAAACCACGGTTTGGATTGTGGCCCGCCCTTGATATTTTAAACTTCGTGCAACTCATGTACTCACAATGCTATGATATCGTCGATCTCGTGATATTGACAATACTATCTAAATCGATGGTTCATATCTATGCCTCTCAAATCTACGGACTCGATCTGTCCCTCCTAGATCAACGACTATGATCTCTTCACAATTCTGGACTTCAAGGTTTTGAAATCTCAAACCCTACTACTTATGTACTTCAACCTTCCAGAGCTGATGATCTGCAGACACCTGTCCAACTCGATCAATGGTCTTGCTTCTACTTCAAGTGTTTGACCATTCAACCCAAATCAACGGTCCTCCAACCCTCTTCATGATCGATGGTCGAGATCTCCTTTGGGTTTCAGACTTCTGAGATCTCAAATCTCAAACCATTTTCCCAATGACTTTTATCCGAAGGATACAATCCTCTAACGCGTGTCCTCATGATATGACGATCGAGGATTACTTTGGGACTTCACCCAGAGCTCACATATTTGTGTCATATGTCCTTTGAATCCAATAGCTATGAATTACTTCAGTACTTTACTCAGATTTCATGGATTCATGCCACGTCTCCCTTAGATCTGTCGGTCCAGGTTCACTTCGAGCCTTTGGGGTTCGAAAATCTCATTTCTCAAGCTGAATCCCCACTATAATCTTCCTAGAGCTCTCGATATGTTCAGAAGTGTCTCCTTACCAATCGACGACTCATGGCTCTTTAGATCTTTGGGCTTTGGGAATCTCAAGTTTCAAACTTGCACCCTCCCAGAATCATGGTATCTGATGGATCAGATCCACTCTGGAAATTCAATGCTTGAAGTTTACCCCGAACAATATAACGGCTCAGATCCGTTCCTACGATCAGGTGACTGAGATTCTAATTCGGGTTTCCGACTCTTCGGGCTTCGGAAACTTAGAGTCTAAAACCTTGACAGGTTCTCTCTCATGTGCATGTGAACATTAAGACTCGTGCACCTTCCTCAGATCTGACGACTTTTGATCCTTTTCACTGTGATCCAATGACCACTGTCACTCCTCCTTATGAGCTTATGATTTCTCCTGCTTGGTAGATTTATCAATCTTCAAAGGTTTCAAACCTTTTCTCCTCCTACGAGTCCTACTCTTGGATCTTGTCAACACTTATGATAAGTGATATCCCTTTTGATCTTGGTTCTTATGGGATCTTGAGTTCCCACATACTCCTTGGGTTAATATGTTCATGTCAGATCGATGGTCCATGACCTTCCTTGATCCAATTGTCCACATCACATCGCAACTTCGGATTTCGGAAGTTTATTCGCGCCAACGTGTGATTCTCCCGATGTGCAGACTCCGATCTCACCAATCCGACGGTCAAGGAGGGTCTCGACAAATCCTTGGATATATAGTCCAAATCACATCGTGACTTCGGGTTTTGGATTTCATAGAATTCGTCCCCTTCACAATGATTACCGACATTCGTCAAACTTGCAAGGACTGAAGGAATCGAGGCGTTAACGTCTGCACTCCTTCTTCAAATCTAACAGTCATGATAGACCTTAGATTATTCCGAACAGATATCATGTGTTCATCTTCCAATCGAAAGGATATTCCCTACTAATACTTGAATCTCGCTATCCTTCATGAGCTTCAGCAGTTATGAAGGACCTAAGAGCGTTACGCTCTTTCTACTGGACTTAACACTTAAAATAATTTCTGTGTACCCCTTGTGATCATCTGTCAAGTCTGGAACTTAAGTGGTTCTTGGTTTCTACTCATCTCACAGGGAGCCTATTCATATCTAAACTACCTCTCCTGAGAATAACTGACTTCGTCCTTCAATGGTCTCAGAACGACTAGGAGGGTCGACATGCATTCATGAAACTATGTCCAAGGTCGACGGGCATACAGTTCGTGACTCTAGCTTAAACCACCACAGGACGCAAGCATTTATGAGTATAAATCATGTCCTATCTATATAATTTCCTACTTTCCTAATTTCACATTCAAGCAGATACAAAATAAGGAAATATAGTATAAATAATGAAGCAAACATAACCATCCCTACAACATTCATAGGATATCCAACTTTAACTCACAGTACCACTTAAATACACAAGATATGTGATTACGTATCTATTACACGTGGTAGCCATCTAACTGAATGTGGGTGTTCATCCTTCCACCCTACCATAGGCTCAGAGGCATTCATTCTTAGCACTCTGTCCACCCCCGTGCCAAGCCATGATATCACCAAGGAACTCTCGCAGTTCTCAAGGATTCTTTCTCTGTTCAGCTTCTGCTCAGGTTTTGTTCTCTGCAACTTTCAGAAATTTATCTTTGTTATGGCCTCAGAGAGGCTTATCAGATGCTCTTTTCGCATCCAGATCACGGCCTTCTATTCATTATATCCTGGAGATCTCTACGCATCTCCCTTACTAGCTTGTGCTCTCCTCTCATGTCTCCTCGCTGGTTGTCTGTGTGTATCTATCTTACCTTCCTTCTTTTGGAAGGTTCCCGACCCATCACGTTCCTTCTATCAGAAGGAAGCTTGGATCTGCAGGTCTCTGTGGTGCTTCAGGCTAACATTCTGTAGCTAGACCCTACTCCCATTCATGGGGGTGGTTGATAATTCAACCACTAGTCCTTTCTTCATTAATTGATTTATCTCCTTGGAATCTAAAGGAGGTTTATCATCCTCATCAAGGGAAATTTGGGGTTATTTGATATAAAGAACCCTCTTGTATAGTTTTCACATTCTTCCTCTAGTGATATCATGGCCAGTACTTTCAAGGCTACACCCCACAGTCAGTTATTGGCAACTCAAACAATAATGCATTTACATTGTCCACATGCATTAGCATGGCATTTCCTATTTTATGATTAATTACAAATTGGGGGAAATAGGGATATTACAATTCCCTCCCCCTTAAAGGAACACTATCCTCAGTGTTCTTCCTCAAAAACACCTGTCATGCCTTTCTCATTCAGAGGTTTCAGAAATCTTGATCTTTCTCTCTCAGTCAGGTCCTTTTTCAGACCCTTAATCTTTGTCACCGGCTTTCAGTAATTCTTGGACAATCAAGCATGTTAATCATATTCTTATGCAAAATCATTGCATAAAAATTTCTAGGAAAGTTTTCATAATGTTAGCACAATAATTATCTGCACATTTTGTGGATTTGTATCCACATGGTTGTTTTGATATCCAGGCTCAATGTTTTTTTTTGTTTTTTTCTTTTTATGTACTCGTTGGGTGCATGATCCCAATCAATAGTTTACAATAACTATTAATATTCCATCTCCCTTGCGGTCACGCACCCTCCAGGCCGAGGCTCAGGCATCCCCTTCTCTACTATACAGTCCCTCAGGTGATCCATCTTGCCTTGCCAAGGTTTTCTCACACAGGAATAACTACCCACCATGTGCATGATCCCAATAGTTTACAAGAACTATTAAGGTCTCCTCTTCCTTGTGGTCACTCACCCTCCAGGCCCAGGCTCAGGTATCCCCTTCACTACTATACAGTCCCTCGGGTGATCCATCTTTCCCTGCCAAGGTTTTCTCACACAGGAAGAATTCCAGAGACCCTATCAAGTCTTACAGTCAAGTCATCCCTCAAAATTTCTCTGTCAAGGCGTCCCTCCATCTTGTGTTACCTCAACACAATATATTCTAGGCGATCATGGCTTACCACGGGGTTCTCATGGATCAGCAGTAGCCATTTTTCATGTTTTTACAGCTTAATAGCCTTCTGGCTCAGCTAAAGTTAGGGATGAAGGTTACTCTCCTTCTCCCAAGTTATTCTTTATTTCATGTGATCGGATTATACTCTTTCTCACCCGTATCACAAGCATATAAAAATTCATGAGACATCATCATAAATTTTAAATTCAAAATTTTCTTGTAAATATGTGACCCACAGATATCCAAATTCCACATTTTGTTAGAATATTTGTTTTCATATTTGTTTTGCACAGGAACCAAATTCATAATTATGGGACTTTCCTTCCCATAGCGGTTTGGCTTAGCAGGCAATTGGTCTTCCTTATAGCTTACAACGCTACCATATTCAAGACTCCTTTGTTTCCTGCACTTTCAACTTCAATCATCCAAACAATTGTTAGTTTCCATGCACATGCATTTTATTGTATCTTTATCACGTCATCACAAACAATTTCATAATTGTACATACTAACAATCAATTTCGCTTTCTCAAAAAGGAAATATCATTCCTTGCAGTTTGGCTCAGTAGGCAATTAATCTTCCTTAGGGGCTTACAATACTTCCATATCCAAGACCCATTTCTTCCTACAATTTAAACATTCCTCAGCCAAATAAATTGTTAGTTTTCATGAACATTACCTTTTCAAAATCAATCATACTAACGGTCCAAGTCATCTTCATCTTTTCTGGGATACATCACCCCTTACCTATGCACCATTTCAGCCTACCAATTTTTATTTTTTTTTATTTTTTTTTTCAGAATGTAATTCAGATATCAATTGACCTTAATAAATGTGCCAACATTCGTGGCCACATTCATACCCAATGCACCTTTGCATTGATTTTCAGTTTCTCACACTGTACGAGAAGTACTTGTTGATTAAGGTTGGTTGTCATTGATGTCAACCCTTGAAGAAAGCCCCGTAGCACAAAGGCTTGGGTAATGGACCCAATATTGTTTGATGTAAATATGACTCATTATTTTTTTTTCATGGTTGATAAGAAGTAAATATGGA
>ML783875.1:377394-393310 GCA_009831015.1 Picea engelmannii | reverse complement strand
TATCAGATGCAGAGGACAGAGGCATGGTTCCATGGGGAGAAAATTTATGAGATGCAGAGGACAAAGGCATGGTTCCAGGGGGAGCATGAGTGATATGATTTCAGTATTGCATCAGAGTGTTGCCATCAATGCCAAAGGGGGAGATTGTTGATTAAGGTTGGTTGTAATTGATGTCAACCCTGAAGAAATCCCCGTAGCACAAAGGCTTGGGTAATGGACCCAATATTGTTTGATGTAAATATGACTCATTATTGTTTTGTCATGGTTGATAGGAAGTAAATATGGATGAACTCCAATGTCGTCCCCTTATGGTGAAAGCCCTCACAAGAAGACGCTTTGTGGAGTAAGAGAACCCATGCTTAATTGTGGAATAATTAGATGAAGGAAAGTGATTTTTTCAGGGAAAATATCCTAGATGGATAGTGCTTGTCATTTCATTTCCGGTGGTATGTGGAACGTCACATAATTCCTCACGGTTAGAGAGTTATGGCCATGAGAAGTTGGAGTCCCCAAGTTTGTTTGATGGGTAATGGTATGAGTTATGATATATTTTCAGATAATACTATTCTATATGGATATTACATTTCATTCCATTTCTGGTGGTATGTAGAACGTCACATAACTCCTCACAGTTTGAGAGTTATGGCCTTACGAAGTTGGAGGACCCTCATATGTCATCTAGAAGCCCCAAAAGGTCAAAGTAGTCAAAGTGGTTTAAGAGATTTTAAAAGGTAAATAATAAAGTGAAGTGATGAGTGTATTATAATTCAAAGTGAATACAAAATAAATTGTTTCAATAATAAATTTAATGGATAAATTAGAAGTCGACCCAACCCAAAAATAAGGAAAGTGGGCCAAGTGACCTAGAAGATGTTTTTAAGGAAGCTACTTGGAGAGTATAAATTAGAGGCAAGGCTCTCTCATTTGAATCACACTTGAGCATATTGAATATATATATGTTTCTGAGGTAACCAAGGATATATAAACTATAATTCTGAGTGAAGGTGAAGGAAAGAAGGCCGAAATGCAAGGAAGGATAAATTATTTTGATGGTGCTTTCTAAGGTATGTTATTTACAGGTCATCTCACCATTTTTGCTATAACTTTTTTTATGTAGTGATGCAGACCGTAAAATGGATATTCAAGTGAGAAAACATATCCAACTATCTGTAAAAAACAATTCAACTTGTGGGTCATTGTATTTTGTGATTTACACTCCATGGAAAATAGGGTTTGTGGCTAGTCCTGAAACTAGTCAAAATTAGGTGTTTCGGGTAAAAACGTCATAACTTATTCATAATAGATCCAAATTCAATGATACAAACTGTGTTGGTTAGGTTACAGTCTATAGTATGTTTTGTAATAGTTTTAGATCATTTCATTAAATATTTTGTGTTAGGCACGCTCTACAAAGTCGCTCTCTAGAATAAGCTAGAATTCAACAAGGTATGTCATTTTTGCTATAACTCCTTTTATGAGAGGTTCCAAGTAGTGACACTTGGAGGAATTGAATTAAACACACTGAAGAACATTTTCTATCATTTTTATATCTTTATACATTACAGATTCAAAGTTATGATTACTTCAAGTTAGGGTTGTTGACTAATCCAAAACTAGGCATGTGAGACTAAAGAAAAGTTTGATGAAAATGCTAGTCTCTTGTTTTTAAAGTTAAGGAAGGTTTACAAGAATGTTATCATATACACCAAGTCTATTACAAAGCTAAAAATCAGATTTGGATGTTGAAATTGATGAGGGCTTTGGTTGTGTTACATGTTGACTACATGGTTGAGACAAGTAGTTGATGAGTTGGCGCACATACATGAGGTGTATAGTTGATGATGTTGGTACATATTGATGAGTAATAGTTCATGAGTAGTTGACACATGATTGGTACATACTTGGTACATGGTTGGATGCACTTGTTTATGGTACAGGTTGATTACAGGTTGGTGCATGGTTGATGCACTTGTTTATGGTATAGGCTGATTACAGGTTAAGGTACAAGTTGATGCATGGTTCAAATTTATTGGTACATGTTTATAGCAGTATATCTCACAGTTATAGTGTGACAGTGGTTCCATCATTCTACTTCTACTTTAGGGTGGCAGGATGGGGCAAGGGCAGGTGGTTGTAGCCACCTTCCGGTTGTAGCCGGAGAACATTGGGGGTTGTAGCCAGAGAATTGGGGAGTTGAAGCTTCCCTCAGGTTGTAGCCTGAGAAACTCGAGGGTTGGAGCCTCCTTCCAGTTGCATCTGGAAAACAAAGGAAGTTGGTGCTTCCAATGAATGTAATTCTTCAAGACATATAAGAAAAATCATTTCGTGGTTTTCTCCTGATTTGGGTTTCCACGTAAAATACCGGTGTACTATGTATGTGTGTGATTGTTTATTTCTTACTGCTCATTATTGGATAATAATTCTACATTGATATAACATTTGAAGAAAAATAATTATAATTACGCTATTATTGATTCACCCCCCCTCTCAGTAATCCAACAGTAGTTGTCATGGTACGTTGGAGCTTAGCCCAGATTTTCACCATATGGTTTATTCATTCTCATTCATTGTTACAGCAGGACCATACTTCCTGCCATAGTCCGATCACGATCCCAAATCAGTACCTCTGAAACTCAAAATTTTCACATGAATTCCTTTAAGCATTCTTCCTCCATTAATAACCAGGGTGCCACCGCTCATGGCCACCCAAATTTTTTTTCCTTCAACGCTTTCATAATGTAAGTAAAACATTGGAAGGTCCTCCTTCCTTACTGAAAATTCATTGTATGGCCTCTTATGTGACATGCATTCCCTCAATGCATTCCATGCAACGTGTTAACTATGAGCACCTTTATTCCCACAGAACCAATCCCCGCGACCACAGTCTAATTGGCCCGGATGGACTCTGTTTTCTCTCCACGCGATCGAGAGTTGTGACCTCGGCTCTATTCATTTCGGTGCTATCCTTGCAGCTCCCGTGTCTGGGTGCTATGATCCTGGCTAGACCTCTTGTCTACAATTCAACGATGAATATTTGTCTTCCCACAGATCCAACGGTTGCAAGGGATTGCAGAACCTCAACTAGCTCGTGGTTTAATTATCCTTTCAATATCTGCAACGATTACGGGTTGTCGATCTTATCGAACGACTGGTGTTTGACCCATTAACTCCAGTGGATATTGAAATTGATCTGACGACTAAGATCGGTTTCCTTTCAATGAACGTCTCATGTTTACTTTTGTTGTCAGGTTCTTGATTAACCTGATTCGATCAGGGATTTCCTTTGCGATCCTCATGACCTCGATCTGTAGTTGATCGAAGGGATTTCTACGATCTCTTAGTAAAAAAAATTAACCTTTTGAGTCAATCAGAGCCATTTGTCTCAGATGCTCCCACATCATACAATCGGCCTTCACTGCTAGAGGTTCATACCTCCAACATTCAGGTTCTCCTTCCCGAATCATACCCTACTTGGGTATCCATGGCATACAATCATTCTTGGTTGCTAGCACCCTCTTTCTGATCTTTACCTCATTAGTAGTGCTTTAGTGGGATTTTCACAGTCCTGTCAACGATCTTTCGACTGCAACCTTCCCACGATCACCCTCTGCTTTAGGTTTCCCATTATTGGTAATTGTCTTCCTTACCCATTCCAATACCTTTCTTTATCAGTAAATCAGCTTTCTCATTCCAGAGGAAACATAGCAAGAAGGAAGTTGGGGGATCTCCCCTTTTTCCAGTTCTTTCTACACCGCATGGGACTTTTCATCCCAGCTAAGTTATCTCTAAGGACCTCACTACCTTTTCTTAACATGGCTTCAACCAAGCCTATTCAATCAAACATACTCCTTTATTCATTCATTATTCTTCTACTCATTACATTATGCTTTCAAAATTTAATCCAAGATTCTTATATATATATATATATAAGCTTGTAGCTCACTACTCAATTTCTCAGCAGTTACTAAGGTGGTGACTATGTTCTCTTGATAGATTCCTTACATAGTTTCTTCATCGGGAACTCCTTCAGCATGCAACTTCATCATTGCATATCCCACTAAGAATTTTTTAAAGAATATAGACATGCATTTCTAACATGCATCCAGAGCATGTGTCCACACCTATTCTAGTTTTGTTAACTTACATCCATGATGTGCTTAACCATATGCATAATCATAAACCTGTGTGTAGATACCATAGGTATATTTCACAGCCCACCTGCATCTCTATTTTAAAATCAGTCAACTCATGATTGTTCACCATCATTCTCATGTGACCTTCAAGGCAGAATCAATTGCCTCTTATTATGACAACAGAGCATCCTTGCTCATCCACTCTTTCTTCTATTTACACTAACCTTTATTGAGGGAATGGAACACATTCCCCTTAAGTTATCATTCAAAACATAACTTTCATGACTCTTCAGAATGGAGTCAACCATGCATCCATGGTATTCGTTCAATATTGGCAAGTGTTATGCTAGCCTCACGTTTCACTCATCAGGGAAACCATATTGGGCCTTTAGTATACTTATACTCTTACATCATACATGTGCATCACTTTCACATTTAATATCATATGTACCTAACTGGTATCAATATCAGGGTTCATATCAAGAAGCTTCACAATGCATTAATTCCATTCACTCAAACATATACACAGAGCCCAAACATTCACCATGCAATCTCATTGCTTGCACCTTTTTCCATGACATTCACACACATGGACATATCAGAATTCTAGATCCTTCTCCCAAGTATCTTCCAATTCATCCTTAGGATAATGTATACACATTTGTGTATAAGTAGGTGCATCTCTTGCACCTTTTTACCTCACGCATTCGCTTGATAGTTTAATTTCATCATTAGTGTCCTTTAGTTTGATATTTCAATCACTTACAGGACTAATCTCACAGTCATATCTCGTATTGATGTTGCCTTCTCTCATGGAAATAACCAACCAGGGTCACTTTCCTATTTATGTGACAACATCTAGCAAGAAAACCTTCTTGCCTCAGTGTCCATAGGGTTTTACCCATCTCACTTTTCTCTGGTCCTGAGGAGTGATATACTCTGATTTAATATAAAGCAGTAACTATATTTGCTAGGGATCCTACCTGATCCTATCCACATTCAAGTCTTATTATAAATGTTAATTAGCACATCCCTACTCTAGTAAGAGTAGTCATCACTTTGACAAGGGCTAAAGAATTTCTTCTGTTGAAATTCAACAAGAATTCCCAAATCACAGGGTCAATCTACAGTCCTTCTTCTCAAGGAGTAAATGTAGAAAACAATATCTCCTTACGCGACTTGTACATGAGCCCAAGCAAGCCAAGTGTTGTAACCATGCTCTAATACCAATTTGTAACACAGCCAAATTTGATTTTTCGGCCTCCTTACAGGAACAAATCATCTTTCTCTCTACGGGTTCTAATTTGGAAAGTCCGGGACTTAGCCCGAGCCTCCCGTGAAGATTCTCTAATTCTAAATCAAACGAGAACTTTGAGACCATGATAGTCTCACCTCTAAATCAGACACAGGCCCTTTCGGCCTCTAATGCAAGTCTTATGATACCCGTGACCTTCTCCTTCACGGTTCAGCGAAGTCTCAGAGTTGGCATTAGCCCCTTTTCTCATGGACTCTCCTGAGATATGACCTTGGCGATGACCACGCGATTATGGGTGCTGCCACAAGTGGTTTGGAGTCAAACTAATTTTGGGCCAGCAATCCTCCTCAATTCTCCATGTGTCCTACTGATGAAACCACGGTTTGGATTGTGGCCCGCCCTCGATATTTTAAACTTCACATAACTCCTATCCCCATAATGCTACAGGATTGTCGATCTCATGATCTTGACGATACTATCTGAATCGATGGTTTTTATATGCGCCTCTCAAATATACGGACCCGATATGTCCCTCCTAGATCAATGACTGTGATCTCCTCACAATTCCAGACTTCGGGGTTTTGAAATCTCAAACCCTGCTTCTTACGTACTTCAACCTTTCAAAGTTGATGATCTACAGACACCTGTCTAGCTCAATCAATGGTCTTTCTTCCACTTTGGGTGTTTGACCATTCAACCCAAATCAACGGTCCTCCAACCCTCTTCACGATCGACGGTCGAGATCTCCTTCAGGTTTCAGACTTATGATATCTCAAATCTCAAACCTTTTTCCCAATGACTTTTATCCAAAGGCTACAATCCTCTCACGTGTGTCCTCCTGATCTGATGATCGAGAATTACTTCAGGTCTTCACCCAGAGCTCACAAATTTGTGCCACGTGTCCTCTGAATCCAACAGTTATGAATTACTTCGAGACTTTACCCGGAGTTCACGGACTCATGCCACATCTCCCTTAGATCTATCGATCCAGGTTCACTTCGAGTCTTCAGGCCTTTGGGGTTCATAAATCTCAATTCTCAAGTTGAAACCCCACTATAATATTCTTGGAGCTCTTGATCTGTTGACAAGTGTCTCCTTGCCATTCGACGGCTCACAGCTCTTCGGGCTTCGGGAATCTCAAGTTTCAAACTTTCCCCCTCCCAGACTCACAGTATTTGATGGCTCAAATCCACTCTATAAATCTGATGCTTGAAGTTTACCCCAAACAATCTGACGACTCAGATCCATTCCTACGATCGGGCAACTAAGATTCTACTTTGGGTTTCTGGCTCTTCGAGCTTAGAAAACTTTGAGTCTAAAACCTTGACATGTTTTCTCTCATGTGCGTGCGAACGTTAAGACTTGTGCACCTTCCTTAGATTCGATGACTCTTGATCCTTTTCACTGTGATCCAACGACCACTATCGCTCCTCCTTCTGAGCTTCTGATTTCCCCCGCTTGGTAGATTTATCAGTATTCAAAGGTTTCAAACCTTTACTCCTCCTACGAGTCCTACTCTTGGATCTCGTCAACACTTATGATAAGTTATATCCCTTCTGAGCTTGGTTCTTAGGGTATCTTGAGTTCCTGCATACTCCTTCCAATAATCTGCTCGTGTCAGATGGATGGTCCACGACCTTCCTTTATCCAACGGTCCATATCACATCGCAACTTCGGATTTCAGAATTTTAGTCCCACCAACGTGCGATTATCCCGATGTGCGGACTCCAATCTCGCCAATCCGACGGTCAAGGAGGGTCCCGGCAAATCCTTGGATCTACAATCCAGATCACACTGCTACTTTGGGTTTCGGATTTCAGAGAATCTGTCCCCTTCATGATGATTACCAACATTCGTCGAACCTGTGAAGACTGAAGGAATCGATGTGTTAACGTCTGCGCTCCTTCTTCAAATCTAACGGTCATGACAGACCTTAGATTATCCCGAATAGATCTTGTTCATTCATCTTCCAATCGAAATGATATTCCCTTCTGATACTTGAATCTCACTATCCTTCCTAAGCTTCATCAGTTATGAAGGACCTAAGAGCGTTACGCTCTTTCTACTGAACTTAACACTTAGAAGAATTTATCCGTACCCCTTGCGTTCATTCGTCAAGTTTGGAACTTAAGTGGTTCTCAGTTTCTACTCGCCTCACAGGGAGCCTGTTCATATATGCACTACCTCTTTTGAGCATAACTTACTTTGTCCTTCAAGGGTCTCAGAATGACTAGGAGGGTCGACATGCATTCATGAAATTGTGTCCAAGGTCGACGGACATACAGTTCGTGACTCTAGCTTAAACCACCATAGGACACAAGAATTTACGAGTATAAATCACGTCCTATCTATATGATTTCCTACTTGCCTAATTTCACATTCAAGAAGATAAAAAATATGGAAATATAGTATAAATCATGAAGCAAACATAACCATCCCTGCAACATTCATAGGATATCCAACTTTAACTCACAGTACCACTTAAATACACAATATATGTGATTACTTATCTATTAGAGGTGGTAGCCAGCTAAGTGACTGTGGGTGTTCATTCTTCCACCCTACCATAGGCTCAAAGGCATTCATACTTATCACTCTCGCCACCCCCGTGTCAAGCCATGATATCACCAGGGAACTCTTGCAGTTCTCAAGGATTATTTCTATGTTCACCTTATGCTCTGGTTCTGTTCTCTGTAACTTTCAAAGATTTCTCTTTGTTATGGCCTCGGCGAGGATTATCATATTCTCTCTCTACATCTAGCTCGTGGCCTTCTATTCATTATCTCCTAGAGAGCTCTACGCATCTCCCTTATGAGCTTGCACTCTTCTCTCATGTCTCCTCTCTGGTTGTTCGTGTGTATCTATCTTACCTTCTTTCTTTTCGAAGGTTCATGACCCATCATGTTCCTTCTATAATAAGGAATCTCAACTCTGCAGGTCTCTATGGTACTTCACGCTGACATTCTGTAGCTAGACCATGATCTCATTCATGGGGGTGGTTGATAATTCAACCACTGGTCCTTTCTTCATTAACTGATTTCTCTCCTTGGAATCCCAGGGAGGTTTATCATCCTCATCAACTAGAATTTGGGGTTATTTGACATAATGAACCCTCTCGTATAGTTTTCACATTCTTCCTCTAGTGATATCATGGCCATTACTTTCAATACTTCACCCCCACAGTCAGTTATTGACAACTCAAACAATAATACATATACATTGTCCACATGCCTTAGCATGGAAATTCCTATTTTATGATTAATTACAAATTGGGAGAAACAAGGATATTACACCTCATGAGTTGATCACGGACATGGATCAACTCATTATATTTTACTCGTGCTTTTGTTGCGTTCTTGGTTAACCAACATATCATATTCGATTATTTATTGATTCTCTGTATTGTTCTGGTGTAACTCTCTATCGAATGAAATCTGTATGAGGCACTCCTTTCAAACCATTTTCATATGACCATGGGCGTAGAACCACGAGCTTATTATTTAAGCTTTTACCTTTATTTTTATTTTTCCATATGACCATATGCAATGACCAGGCGCTAGGCCAAACGATCACTTGAGCGCTTATCAGAATCAATGGTTACGATTCAATATCCTGATGAGATGGACGGCTAACGGAACTTCACCCTTCGAAACTTCAGGATTTCAACTTTTCAAAACTTCCAAATCAGATTTCCCGAACAGATCGGACGGTTTACATTTATTTCACAGAAACTGATCAATCGTCATATTTGATTCTTACAAGTCTTAATCGAATGGTTGGGTCTTAATCAAGCATTGAGATGGATGGCCACAGATTACTTCGGGACTTCGGCTATTGTACTTACGCTATCCTTCCACTATTTTTTTGGTCAATGGTTGAGAATGCAGTCGAATTATGCTATAGATCAGACGACCCATGTCCACTTCGGGACTTCAGCATTTGAGACTTCGGAGGTTTCGAATAGACGTCGCTCCATTTTCCTTCGGAGTGATCACCTGTCGTGGTAATTCATACTGCGGTGGAGACTGCTTGTTGTCATTTAACATTTCCTCTTACACTATCCTTCCACTGTAGTATATCAACGGATGAGAATGCTCCTGAAGTGATCTTCAAATCGAACGACTCATGTGCACTTCGGGATTTCATCCTTCGGGACTTTGGAGCTTTTGTCGTTTGCTAGTGGTGAAAACTCTCGAAGTAAAACTCTCAGAGTGACGTAACTTGCTTATGTCACTTGATGACATGTCACGAGTCGAGTAGTTTCCATGTGTCACTCTGATTCTTGACTTGCATGTACCTGAAATGTCGATTTCGACTTGACACTTGTCATTATCTGACTGTGCCACATATCCTTGCTTTCGTGGTCTTTCAACGTGATATTTTACTTTTCCTTGCTGACGTGGTCTGCCATATGTCCTCTTGAATTGGACAGTTGAGGCTTACTTTGGATGATCCGATGGTCGAGAGTTTATTTCGGCTCTTTGAGTCTCCAGACTTCGGGAATTTCAAATCTCAAACTGAATTCTTGAAATGAGAATTTTTTGGAGCATAACCTCCTCACATATTTAGACCCGAAACGAATGATGGTCATTTGATCAGGATCTTAGATCAATGGCTCGATCTTGTATGCGATGCATCTTTGCCTTAGATTAAATCCAACATCTCTCTGTCTTCACTTATCCTATCCTTCCTTTTAGTTCGATCTGACAACTGATTGAAATTCAGGTGATCAAGATCTCAGATCTCAGCCCTTTCTTATCATGTCCTTCCACTTAAGGTGATCCGATGGCTCATGGATATTCGGGTGATTGAGATCTCAGCCTTTCTACTTATCTTTTCCTTCCACTTACTTTTAATCTGACGACTGACGAGATTTCGCATAAGCGATATCTCAGATGTTTCTTCTTATGATATCCTTCCACTCAAAAGTGATCCAATGCTCGATGTGGACTCTTTGAAGCAGATTCATGGTCGAGGATGATTTTGGAACCACAACTTGTGAGTGATTTAAATTGACACCCAAACTCCAGAATTTATGTTGTGTGTTGTTGCTGAGTCACCCACAATCGTCAATATTTGAAGCTATAAGATCTGACGGTCCTGACTAATTGCGAGATTGGAAATAGCACGATGTTTAAGTCTCCTTTCGATCTCTGCAATCTATCCCTTCCATTGATCTGGCTTGCATATCTGACAGTCACGATCCTCCAACGGTCCTCAATCCCAGGGTCACTAATATGACCAATGTTCTTTATATGAGACGATAAACACCGTCAATTTCTTGATCGGATGGTTGTTGAGGCTTCTCACCTTTTCCTGTGCATTGGTTGACTTCTCAGTCTTTCCATTGATCAGACATCATTTCTAGAATGTGCTATTCATTCGCTAACTCTCCTGAGAATTAATAAATGTTTATGCATTCTTTTATGCACTGATAGTCAGTCATTAATTCTCATGATCTTTGATCATAGGAACTTTGTTGATCCTATCGTGATCAACAATAATCACGAATTTCTTTCATCCTTAAGGTTATGTTCTTCTATCAATTTTTAGTATACTTTTCCTCCCGAGATTAACCTTGTTGCTCTGCTTATTGTTTGACATTCTCTTTCCATCGTTTACCCTTCATTACACATGGAAAGACATTATTGGCCATCTTGACACTAATGCCAACTGTATAATTGATCATGATTGATTCATGTTTCCATCATAACAACTTATCATGACTATTGAATTCAATGACAACACATGAATGACAATATGTCCAACACAATCTCCATATGTGGTACTCTGGATCTCAAGAAAATATCTTCTTCTTCTTCTTCGCTGGTATATGTAACACACCCACGACGGGGCATAAATAAATAAAAATATTTTTCCTCAATTAGTCGAATCCTCCATCCATGGTCTCTAATCTCAGTCAATGGACCTTCAAAATTCCCAAGCTAAAGCATCTCTTCGGTTCCCTACTGGAATCTCTAAGAAATTGATCCACGGGTCTTTATGAGACTTCACCCATGCGAACTAGCACCAGGTGCAAGCTTCATCCATGTGACAACCATTTGTGACCACGCGCCTATCCAAAAGGCACTTCCCGACCTCGTACCTCAGTTGTTTTTCTATGGGACAAACCTGATACTCCCAATTTCTGATTTCTCGATCAGAGAATCCTCTTGGCGCTAGCTCCTCCCTCTAGGCTCCTTCGATTGAGACATTGGGCGATAACCTGGGGCCTAACTACCAAGCGCTTCGGGACTTCGTGTTTCATGTCTCCTGAGGGAAATTCACTTCTCCTCTCTGAAGTTTGATATGCGAACTCCCTCCAAGACCCAATCTACGGTCCACACTCTCCCTTCGATCGATCTCTGCGATCAAATCATGAGTTCACGTCTTGGGTATTTGGATGTCAGTCCACCCTAACTCTTCTAATCCCCGATCTTTCGATAGAGTCAGATCAACGGTCCATGGTCTTCCGTGATCCTATGGTCTAGATCAACTCGTAATTTTGGATCTCATGAGTTCTCACGATTCTGCTTTTGACTTTCCCGATTTGTTAGTCAGCGAAACATTGATCTCCCTCCACGTATCCTATCCCGATGGAAGGCTAGGATTGTTGTGGCTCCCAGCTCCTCGGGTATTCACCTCTTGACTTCTTTTCAGGTTATTCCTCCGAAGTACGTGGATCTCTGGCACATGTCCTCTGAATCCAACGGCTTAGAGTCACCTTACACCTCACCCTTTGCGAAGTTTAGATTACTCTCCCCCAGTTCTTCCGATGTCTGAGTTCTCAAACTCTCGAATCTACTTCCACCTGTCAACCCTGACGATGGTTCTGATAATTTCGGAACTTTGGGACTTGGAAAATTCCATTCTCCTTTATACTTCTGAAGGGTTTAACACTCGTGCATCTTTCCTAGATCCAATGGCTATTGGTCCTCACACTCAGATCTGATGGCCCATATCTGATCTCCTCTTACGCACTCTTCTAATTGTTTGGGCGTGAATTTCAACAGCCCAGATCTTTCACAGTGCTCGATCCAAAAACCACTATCACTCCTCTTGAGATTTCACTTTCTTACCTTACTTGGAATATTTAAGATGTTCTAAAGGCCTCAGCATTTGATCTACCTCATGTGAGCCCTAATATATGGGTCTCAACTTCTGCTTTCCCTCCGGAGCTTATGAACTTGAAACAAGTTTGCCTCTTGGACCTCATCTGCACTTTTGAGAAGCGCTTATCTCTTCTGAGCTTGGTTCTTAGGGGATCTCGAGTTCCCACCTACTCCTTGTTTTAATCTGCTCACGTCATATCGACGGTCCATGACCTTCCTTGATCCAACGGTCCATATCACATCGCAACTTCGAGTTTCGTAAGTTTAGTTGCACCAACATGCGATTCTCCTGATGTGCGGACTCCGATCTCGCCAATCTGATGGTCAAGGAGGGTCCCAATAGATCCTTGGATCTACGGTCTATATTTCATCGCTACTTCATTTTTTGGGGGTTTAGTCACACCAACGCACGATTCTCCCATCGCGCAAACTTCAAACTCACAGATCCGACGGTCGAGGTGGGTCTTGATAGATCCTTAGATAAACGGTCTAGATCGCATCACAACTTCAAGTTTCGGATTTTAGATAATCTATCCCCTTCACGATGATTACCAACATTCTTCGAACTTACAAATACTGAAGGAATCGAGGCGCTAACGTCTACGCTCCTTCTTCAACTCTAACGGTCATTACAGACCTTGGATCCCCCCCGAACGGATCATGTTTGTGCATCTTCTAATCGAAATGATATTACCTTTCGATGCTTAAATATCGCTATCCTTCCTGAGATACGTCACTTATGAAGGACCTAAGAGAGTTATGCTCTTTATATTGGACTTAACACTTAAAATAATTTTGTGTACCCCTTGCGCTCATAAATCAAGTCTAGAACTTAAGTGGTTCTCGGTTTCTACTTGCCTCGCAGAGAGCCTGTGCATATCTGCACTACCTCTCCTGAGCGTAACAGACTTCGTCCTTCAAGGGACTCAGAATGACTAGGAGGTTCGACATGCATTCATGAAACTGTGTCCAAGGTCGACGGACATACAGTTCATGACTCTAGCTTAAGCCACAACAGGACGCAAGCATTTACGAGTATTAAACATGTCTTATCCATATGATTTCCTACTTGCCTAATTTCACATTTAGGCAGATACAAAATAAGGAAATACAGTATAAATCATTAAGCAAACATAACCATCCCTGCAACATTCATAGGATATCCAAATTTAACTTACAGTACCACTTAAATACACAAGATCTGTGATTACTTATCTATTACATGTGGTAGCCAACTAACTGATTGTGGGTGTTCATCCTTCCACCCTACCATAGGCTTAGAGGCATTCATTCTTAGCACTCTGTCCACCCCTGTGCCAAGCCATGATATCACCAGGGAACACTCGCAGTTCTCAAGGATTCTTTCTCTGTTTAACTTCTATCCAGGTTCTGTTCTCTGCAACTTTCAGAGATTTCTCTTTGTTATGGCCTCAACAAGGTTTATTAGATGCTCACTCAGCATCAAGGTCGCGGCCTTCTATTCATTATCCCCTGGAGATATCCATGCATCTCCCTTATGAGCTTGTGGTCTCGTTTGGTGTCTCTTCTCTGGTTGTCTGTGTGTATCTATCTTACCTTCCTTATTTTTGGAAGGTTCCCAACCTATCACGTTTCTTCTGTCAGAAGGAAGCTTGGGTCTGTAGGTCTCTGTGGTACTTCGGGCTGACATTCGGAAGCTCGACCATGCTTCCATTCATGGGGTTAGTTGATAATTCAACCACTGGTCCTTTCTTCATTAACTGATTTCTCTCCTTGGGATCTGAAGGAGGTTTGTCATCCTCATCAAGAGAACTTTGGGGTTATTTTATATAATGAACCCTCTCGTATAGTTTTCACATTATTTTTCTAGTGATATCATGGCCAGTACTTTCAAGTCTTCACCCCCACAGTCAATTATTGGCAACTCAAACAATAATACATTTACATCGTTCCCATGCCACAGCATGGTAATCCTTTTTTTATGATTAATTACAATCTAGGGGAAACAGGGTGTTAAAATTCCCTCCCCCTTAAAGGAACATCGTCCTCGGTGTTCTTTCTCAAAAACACATGTCATGCCTTTCTCATTTAGTTGTTTCAGAAATCTAGATCCTTCTTTCTCGGTCAGGTCCTTTTTCAAACCCTTAATCTTTGTCACCTGCTTTCATAAATTTTGGGAAAATAAGCGCATTAATCATAGTCTCATGTGATAACATTGTATAAAAATTTCTAGGAACAATTTTCTAATCTTAACACAATAATTATCAGTGCAGTTTGTGGATTTGTATCCACATGGTTGTCTTGTTATCCAGGCTCATTGTTTTTCCTTGTCATACCCATTGTGTGTATGATCCCATTAGTTTACAATAACTAACAAGGTCTCCTCTTCCTTGCGGTCACTCACCCTCCAGGCCCAGGATTAGGCATCCCCTTCACTGCTATACAGTCCCTCGAGTGATCGATCTTTCCTTGCCAAGGTTTTCTCGCAAAGGAAGAACTACTCATCGTGTGCATGATCCCAATAGTTTACAAGAACTATCATGGTCTCCTCTTCCTTGCAGTCACTCACCCTCCAGGCCCAGGCTCAGGCATCCCCTTCACTGCTATACAGTTCCCTGAGTGATCCATCTTGCCTTGCCAAGGTTTTCTCGCACATGAATAATTCCAGAGACTTTATCGAGCCTTACAGTCGAGGCATCCCTCGGAATTACTTTGTCGAGGCATCCCTCCGGCTTGTGTTATCTCAACACAATATATTCTAGTTTATCATGGCTTACCACGGGGTTCTCATGGCTCAGTAGTAGCCATTTATTTTCATTGCCTGTCCTTTATGGATAGATCTTTTCTTCCGACTCAGTGAAAGTTAGGGACGAAGTTTACTCTCCTTCTCCCGGCACAGTAATAGATAGGGACGAAGGTTACTCTCCTTCTCCTGACATCGTAATAGATAGGGATAAAGGTTACTCCCCTTCTCACATGTATCACAGGTATACAGAAATTCATGAGACATCATTATAAATTTTAAATTCAAAATTTTCTTGTAAATATGTCACCCACAGATTTTCCAAATTCCACATTTTTGTTTTCATATTTGTTTTACACATGAAACAGATTCATAATTATGGGACTTTCCTTCCCATATCGGTTTGACTCAGCAGGTAATTGGTCTTCCTTATGGGCTCACAACGCTTCCATATCCAAGACCCCTTTATTTCTTGCACTTTCAAATTCAATCGGCCAAACAAATTTTTAGTTTCCCATGCACATATATTTTGTTATATCTTTATAATGTCATCACAAACAATTTCAGAGTTGTGCATACCAAAAATCAAATTCACTTTCTCAAAAAGGAAAATACCATTCCTTGCAGTTTGGCTCAGCAGGCAATTGGTCTTCTTTATGGGCTTACATCACTGCCATATCCATGACCCTTTGCT
>ML783875.1:363845-377344 GCA_009831015.1 Picea engelmannii | reverse complement strand
TATATATATATATATATATATATATATATATATATATATATATATATATATATATATATATATATATATATATATATATATATTCAAAACCATGCGTACTAACAGTTCATCACATCTGTATGAACCTGAAAAGGGAATCCCATTCCTTTCATATGCCTCATTTCAACATACCAAACCTTTCAAAACGTAATTCAACATTTTAAAGGATTTAACAAATGTGCCATTATTCACGACCACGTTCATACCCAATGCACTCTTGCATTGATTTCAAGTTTGTCACACTTTATGACAGGTTCTTGGCCACGGTCTGTTGGAATTTAACCAACCTCGTCACCACATCGCTTATTCATTTTCATTCACTCTTACAGCGGGACCATGCTCCCTTCTATAGGCTAATCACGATACCAAATCAATACACATGAAACTCAAAAGTTTCACATGAATGCCTTTAAGCATTCTTCCTTCATTAATAACTAGGGTGCCAACACTATGGCCACCAAATTTGTTTTCCTTCCACGCTTATATAATGTAAGTAAAACATTGGAAGGTCCTCCTTCCTTACTGAAAAATCCATTGTCTGCCCTCTTATGCAATATGCATTCCATGCAACATGCTAACGATGAGCACCTTCATTCCCATAGAGACAGTCCTTGTGACCACAGTATAACATAGAGTGATAAACTCTACCTTCCTTGACTGGCCCAGAGGACTCCATTTTTCTTTCCATGAGATCGAGAGTTGTGACCTCAGCTCTATTCTTTTCAAGAGCTACCTTTTCAACTCCCATGTCTGGGTGATATGATCTTGGCTAAACCCCTTGTCTGCAAATCGATGTTGAAGATCCATCTTCCCCCAGATCCAATGGTTGCAAGGGATTACGGAACCTCAACTAGTTCGCATTTTAGTTCTCCTTCCGATATCTGCAATAGATGTGGGTTGTTGATCTTATCGAACGACTGGAATTTGATCTGTTAACTCCAGTGGATCTTGAAATCGATCTGACGACTGAGATCGGTTTCCTTACGATGAACGACTCATGTTCATCTCTTCTGTCAGGTTCTTGATTAACCTGATTCGATTAGGGTTTTCTTTCACAATCTTCACGATCTCGATCTATAGTTGATCGAAGCGATTTCTACGATTTCTTAGTAAAGGTTTTTGACCTTTTTTGTCAACAGAGATCATTTGGTTCAAATTTTATTACATCATATAATTAGTCTTCACTACTAGAGGTTCACACCTCCATCACTCGGGTTCTCCTTTCTGAATCATACCCTACTTGGGTATCCATGGCATCCAACTGCCCTTTTAAAATTTCATGCATAACATTAGACAATAAAATATTTCAGAAAGGATTCTTACCCAATATTTTCATACATGTTCTTGGTTGCTAGCACCCTCTTCCTAATTTTTACCTCATCAATAGTGCTTTTAGGGGCATTCTTACAGTCCTATCAACAATATTTCAACCGTAGCCTTCCCATGATCATCTTCTACTTGAGGTTGCCCATCATTGGTAATCGTCTTCCTCAAAAGTTCCAATTCCTTTCTATACACAACATGCATCATTAGTTGTAATATCAATTAAAATGCATGTATCATAACATTCAAATTCATAACTTCTTCAAAATGTCCTAGTATATCTTTATGCACTTCATCACATTATCTTCAAGGGTCTCCATGACTACAATACGAACAGTTCTCAATTGTTTCTGCAGTAATACAATCATCATCATTATGATGTCAAAACATTTACTTTCATCAGTAAATCGGATTTCTCATTCCAGAGGAAACATAACACATAGCAAGAACAGAGTTAGGGAATCTCCCCTTCTTCCAATTCTTTCTACACCGCCTAAGACTTTTCAGCCCAACTGAGTTATCTCTAAAGGATTCACTTCCTTTTCTTAACATGTCTTTAACCAATCCTATTCAATCAAACATACTCATGTATCCATTAATTAGTCTTATATTCATTACACGGTGCTTTCAAAATGTAATCCAGGATTCTTGTATATAGACAGGCTTTGTATCCCATTGCCCAACCTTCAACAATTATTAGGGTTGTGACTTTGTTCTTCTGACAAAGTCCTTACACAGTTTCTTCACAGGGAACTCCCACCACATGCAACTTCTTTATTACACGTCCACCACTACCTATGATGGACTCAGCCTTGAGTTAGCTTTAGCTATTTACCAAATATTCCTTAAGAAATATAAATGTGCGTCTTGGTCGGGTACCCAAATTATGTATCCATACATATTATGGTTTGTTAACTTACTTCCATGATGTACTTAACCATATTCATAATCATCGGCATGTGTGTAGCTGCCATAGGTATAATTCATAGCCTACATACATATCTACTTTAAAATCAGTCAACTCATGATTGTTTACAATCGTTCTCATGTGACCTTCAAGGAAGAATCAGAGCATCCTTGCTCATCCACTCTTTCTTCTATTTACACTAATCTTTCTTGAGGGAATGGAACACATTCCCCTTAAGCTATCATTCAAAAAATAACTTTCATGACAATTCATAATGGAGTCAACCATGCAACCATGGTATTCTTCTACTATTCATTCAATATTGGCAAGTGCTAAGCTTGCCTCACATTTCACTCATCAGGGAAATCATATTGGGCCTTTAGTATACTTATACTCTTACATCATAGATGTGCATCACTCGCACATTTGATATCATTTGTATCTAACTAGTATTAATATCATGCTTCATATCAAGAAGCTTCTCAATGCATTATATCCATGCACTCAAGCATACACACACAACTAAGTATTCATCATACTAGCTTAGTTTTATCATTAGTGTTCTTTAGTTAGAGATTACAGTCGTTTATATGACTAATCTCACAGTTATAACTCATACTGGTTTTTCCTTCTCTTTATAGCAATGACCAACCAGGGTCACTCTCCCTTTTATACTATAGTAGTTGGAAAGAAAACTTTCTTGCCTCAACTTCTATAGGACTTTACTCATCTCACCTTTCCTCTGGTCATGAGGAGTTATATACTTCGAGTTTAATATAAAGCAATAATTATATTGCCAAGGATCCTACCTGATTCTATCAGATTCCTTTAATCCCACAAATTTATTAACCATTATATAATCATCCATCATCAGTTCCTGAGGTTCCAACTGCCCATGCTTAGAGGCAGTGTCACGAACGTCAGGACATCCGTCTTTTGGGCTTTAGCTATCCTTGAAATAACCCTGCCAACTTCAGCTATCTACATTCAAGTCTTATTATCAATGTTAATTATCATATCCCTACTCAGGTAAGAGTATTTATCACTTGACAAGGGTTAAATAAATTCTTTTGCTGAAATTCAACAAGAATTCCCAAAATCACAGGTTCAATCTGCAATCCTTTTTCCTCAAGGACTAAATGCAAATAACAGTACCTCTTTATGCAACTCTCTCATGAGCCCAAGTAGGCCAAGTGTTGTAACCATGCTCTAATACCAATTTGTAACACACCCACGACAAAGCACAAATAAAAAAAAAAAAAAAATTCCTCAATTAGTCGAATCCTCCATCCATGGTCTCTAATCCTGGTCAATGGACCTTCAAAATTCTCGAGCTAAAGCAGCTCTTTGGTTCCCTACTAGAATCTCTAAGAAATTGATCCACAGGTCTTTGCAAGACTTCACCCGTGCGAACTAGCTCCAAGTGCAATCTTCCTCCACGTGACCACTGGCTGTGACCACGCGCCTATCCAAAAGGTGCTTCGCGACCTCGGACCTCGGGTGTTTTTCTATGGGCCAAACCCCATACTCCCAATTTTCAATTCTCGATCAGAGAATCCTTTAGGCGCTAGCTCCTCCCGCTAGGCTCCTTCGATTGAGACATTGGGCAATAACCTAGGACCCAACTACCAAGCACTTCAGGACTTCATGTTTCACGTCTTTTGAGGGAAGTTCACTTCTCCTCTCTGAATTTCGATATGCGAACTCCCTCCAAGACCCAATATATGATCCACACTCTCCTTTCGACCGACGGCTGCGATCAAATCATGAGTTCGCATCTCGGGTATTTGGATGTGAGTCCACCCTGACTCTTTTGATCCCTGATCTTCCAATAGAGTCAGATCAATGGTCCATGGTCTTCCATGATCCTGCGGTCTAGATCAACTCACAAGTTTGGATCTCGTGAGTTCTCACAATTCTGCCTTTGACTTTCCCAATTTGTGAGTCAGCGAAACGTTGATCTCTCGCCACGTGTCCTATCCCGATGGATGGCTAGGATTGTTGTGGATCCCAGCTCCTCGGGTGTTCACCTCTTGACTTCTCTGCAGGTTCTTCCTCCGAAGTACGTGGATCTCTACCACATGTCCTTTGAATCCAACGGCTCAGAGTCACCTCACACCTCGCCCTTTGTGAAGTTTATATTACTCTCCCCCAGTTCTTTCGATGTTCGAGTTCTCGAACTCTCGGATCTGCTTCCACCCGTCAGCCCTGACGATGGACGGTTCCGATGATTTTAGAACTTCGGGACTTGGAAAATTTAATTCTCCTATATACTTTCGAAGGGTTTAACCCTTGTGCACCTTTCCTGGATGCAATGGTTATTGGTCCTCGCACTCAGATCTGATGGCCCAGATCTGATCTCCTCCTGCGCACTCTTCTAATCCTCTGGATGTGAATTTCAACGGCCCGGATATTTCACAGTGCTCGATCCAATGACCACTGTCACTCTTGCTCCTAATATTTCTCTTTATTCCCTGACTTGGAAGATTCCATATGTTCTGAAGGCCTTGGCCTTCGATCTAGCTCCCGTGAGCCCTGATATATGGGTCTCGACTTCTGCTTTCCCTCAAGAGCTTACGAACTTGAAACAAGTTCACCTCTTGGAACTCATCTACGCTTCTGAGAAGCGCTTATCTCTTCTGAGCTTGGTTCTTAGGGGATCTCGAGTTCCCACATACTCCTTGCATTAATCTGCTCATGTCAGGTCAATGGTCCACGACCTTCCTTGATCCAACGGTCCATATCACATTGCAACTTTGGGTTTTGGAAGTTTAGTCGCGCCAACGTGTGATTATCTCGATGTGCAGACTTTGATCTTGCCAATCCGATGGTAAAGGAGGGTCTCAATAGATCCTTGGATCTACGGTCCATATTTAATCACTACTTCGGGTTTCAGGGGTTTAGTCACACCGACACACAATTCTCCTGTCGCGCTAACTTTAACTCACAATACCACTTAAATACACAAGATATGCGATTAATTATCTATTACAGGTGGTAGCCAACTAACTGATTGTGGGTGTTCGTCCTTCCACCCTACCATAGGCTCATAGGCATTCATTCTTATCACTCTAGCCACCCCTGTGCCAAGCCATGATATCACCAGGGAACTCTCGCATTTCTCAAGGATTCTTTCTATGTTCAGCTTCTGCTCGGGTTCTGTTCTCTGCAAATTTCAGAGATTTCTCTTTGTTATGGCCTCGGCGAGGTTTATCAGATGCTCACTCAGCATCAATCTTGTGGCCTTCTATTCGTTATCCCCTAGAGAGATCTGCACATCTCTCTTATGATATTGCGCTCTCATCTGATGTCTCTTCTCTGGTTGTTCGTATGCATCTATCTTACCTTCCTTATTTTTGGAAGGTTCTCGACCTATCACGTTCCTTATGTCAGAAGGAAGCTTGGGTCTGCAGTTCTCTGTGGTACTTCAGGCTGACATTCGGCAGCTCGACCATGCTTCCATTCATGGGGGTGGTTGATAATTCAACCACTAGTCCTTTCTTCATTAATTGGTTTCTCTCCTTGGGGATCCAAAGGAGGTTTGTCATCCTCATCAAGGGAAATTTGTGGTTTTTTGGTATAATGAACCCTCTCGTATAGTTTTCACATTCTTCCTCTAGTGATATCATGGCCAGTACTTTCAAGGCTTCACCCCCACAGTCAGGTATTGGCAACTCAAACAACAATACATTTACATTGTTCCCATGCCACAACATGGTAATCCTATTTTATGATTAATTACAAGTTGGGGGAAATAGGGTGTTACAGTATATGAATGTATATGGTTATGTAGATAGTCTGCTTCATGTCTCATCTAATCTGTTTCCTTCTACAACCTTCACTATAGCTTCCTCAGGGTTATCACCTGTGACCTAAAACAAGGTCAACAAAACATCAAGCAAGAATAATAGTCTTTTGATAATAGTAAATAAAAAAATAGCATGAATAATCGTCATAGTAGCTCATTTATAGCTTTCACTTATGACCTGTATGAAACAAAGATCAAAAGTAAGAAATACAATATGAAATGAGATCAACACTCTTCTAGTGTTGTGATCAAACATTCATCCAAGGTAACCTGGAACCAACACAAGAAGTTTTTCCTAGAGGAGATGTTAGTTGTATCTGGTAAATGATTACATTAAGCATTTATCTCAATATGCTCACATGCTACCAAGTACAATACTTTTCAAAGACCGCTACCTCAACTATAGTGTTTACTTGTAATGGGGTAGTTATCAACTTGTCATGTGAAACTTTGAATCTTATCAACTTAATCAATCAAACCTGGAACCTGGAGTCTTGTCCTCAAGAATGAGTGTGTTTCTTTTCTTCCAAGTCTCATTCACTCAAGATGATGAGTGATTTCTTCAACTTGTATTTTGTACTAAGACAATATGTTATCTTGACAAAAATTTGGGTTAGAGAATAAACTCTATGAACTCAAATTTAATCAATATAATACCTTGACTTTAATTTTGACCAAAGGTTAGTATGATGGTCATAGATTCAACATGAAACCTAGATCAAAATAATGTCATAACAAATAGGTGCATATTAAGATAATCAAACCTGGCGTGAATTAGTCTTCTAATTATGTTGGATCTAAAATCCTTCTGGATCTATGATAGGAGATCCTTTCTCCTGCAAGTACCCCTTAGAATAATATAGTTGAAACATATGTAAGTGCATACCTCTGATAGTATCGGCAGGTGGTGGCACCATTTGGTAGCAATGGTAATAATTACCAACCCTTTTAAAAACTTCAAGGTTGACTACAATTGGTACTGCAGTTGATACTTCAATTGATACTGCAACTGCAACTGCAACTTAAGGTTTTATGAGGAAACCCTAATTTTCTAAACTTCAAATTTTGAAATTATGATCCAGGGACTAGATGCATTGGGTTGAGGCGAGTTTGCTAGAGTTGTTAGATTTCAAAATTTTCAAGTTTTTCCCCTTGAAACTTGACTTGCAGAAATCTGGACTGGTACTTCTAGTACTGGTTCTAGTTTCCTTGTTTTTCTAGTTTTTCTAGTTTTCTGGTTTTTTGGTTTTCTGGTACTAGTGAAAAACTAGGGTTTGAATTTATGGATGCTATGTCCATTGAAAAGGTGTGCCCAAGGTTCCAAAGAGTTCCCTAGGCTAGGATGCACTTTTCTAGATGGTTTTTAGGCAAAAATTCCTCTCCAACAAAAAGCCCTAATTTTCTTGTACGACAACAATGACGTTTTTACTTATCCAGAGAAAGGTGCTCTCTTCAGCTTAGCTCTGATACCATGTTAAGTTTTGAGATATTATTATGTTTCTTTTCAATTTACTAGATAACAATAGCATAGGTACGATCACTTACTAGAGAAACACAATCACAAGATACACAACATTTATCCTGGGAAACCCTCATGGGGGAGAAAACCCAGCAAAAACTTCCTTAATATAGATATCCAATACAATGCCAAGACAATAAAATAAAACACTAGAGAATATCCAACACTCATAAATGTGTCTCTCTCTTCCTTCTTCTCCCAACTGCAGCTACCAAACTTGTGCACTTGATGAGCGAATGAGTGAGTGATTTAAAGAGGTGTTGGCTTCCTTTATTTATACTGGTTGGCAGGTGCTAGAAAGGTGTATCTTCACTGGGCAGGACCGACTTGTCTTATTAGTGGTTAAAATCACTTTAATTAGGCATGGGGGCTGACTTCTTAATTTGCATAATACAATTAGGGTTTGACCAATCCACAAAAAGGGATTTGGTCAATTACAATGCCTAGCATGATCAATCCACAAAAGGGGTCTGATTGATCGGATGAATAATAACTCAATAATAAATAGAATATTCTTCGTAGTTACAATATTTCAACACTCCCTACCCCCATCATCTAAAAGGTTTCTTGTTGGATGATCAACAACTTTTTTCCATTGAACTTCACTTTGCTTGGATGCTTATTAGAATTGAAGTTCTTTTTTTTATTCGGAAGAGACAAAATGTTGTTACTTTTAATCTAGTTATCTCGTCAAATATATTTTCATGTTATGATGGCACTCTCATGGCTGCTAGTTTTCCCTTAAATATATCAATACAGGAAAAGAAGGTACAGAAAGTGATGGAACACATGCAACAACATCTAAATTATTGGGGTGGGGCCCCTTATATAATTGTACTATCATCAGGGAGCTACCTAGTCCCTCGTAACCTACCATTGAAATTTCTCACATAGGTGAAAATAGGCCTTGCCACTAGGATAACAACAAGGATGCAAGCTCAGGAGGAATTAGCAACTAAACTACAGAAATTTTGTGAGCAATCCAATATTCATGAAGAAATATGCACTTTATCCAATTAAGAAATTTCATAATGTGAATTTATCACATAGAACTTTCAACCTTAGGGTTGAATTGAAATATTCAAAAATACACTTGCAAATATCTCAAACTTGTCCATCAGTATTCTAGGAAAATTCAAGTGGATAAACACCACAAAATACTTCAACATTGGATCAATACAACAACCCTTAGGGCATGATCTAATCAAGTATGCAGATCTGAAAATTGCATTCATTAACAATGGAAATATAATAGCACATTTCAGATTTGAAGTTTTGTATAAGGCATGCCCGATCACTCAACATTTCAGCCTTGTTGTCCCAATACATCTACATATCAAAACAACCATGAAACTTGCATAACCAGTAAAATATTTATACCAGAATTGTAAGTACAAAATTTAGGACAATAATGGTATAACTCTTATTATCACAATAATGAAAATAAAATATGATACATCAGCACATCCCAAGATGGTACAACAAGCCCTTTCATCTCAATTCAAGCAAGGACTCCTCATGAGCTTCCCAAACCCTAGCTAGGGCATCCACAATCACTAAAAACTTTAACCAATAATAACAAGGCCTAGAAAGGCATCCCACCAAGCTACAAAAGTCTCTCCAAGGAGCTCAACAATAAGCTAGCATCACACCAACTATCTAACCACAATCACTTGCAATACACCAGCTTCACACACTCTTCACTTGCAACTTACAAGCCAAGAAACTCTAGTGTGTGCATACCAAACGCACTATCCTTGTTACAAGAGTAAATACATGTGTTGATATTATGGTAGCTTCGGGAGGTATGAACCTCTATTGTGACCTTTGACATGATTAGAATGTTCCGGAAGGAAGCAAAGAAATTAATGAAACCCTAGACAAGATGTCGGCTGCAGAAATATAATTAATATGAATTAATTAGTACCTAGAAGGAGAAGTCGGCCCTAGTAAGTCTGCTAGAACCACTATAAGCGTTAGTCTCTCATTTGACACACTTCTCAGCAGTTGCAGAGAGCCAGTTCTACACAGTGCAGTTGCAGTCTTGTGTGCAAATCCTGGGGAAGGTATTGCACCAGATTTTGGGTGGGACTATCTGATCAGCTCAGTTACTTCTTGCTTGGTGCATTAGCCTCTCTTGGCTATTGGATTTCTACCAAGATTCTCTTCTCTGTCAAGGTCAAAGTGCTCGGAGGGTGGCTTCGGCCTATGGTTGGGTAACACGGGTATTGTCAATGGTAAAATGAGCACAATCCTTCATATTCTAACAACATGTTCTTCTTAGATCCTTCAAATTTCTAGCATCACACCAATAACAATCTCTAAGGCATGCTCTCTAAGAGTGGTTCATTACAAAGACACTCTTCTTCCTTTATATATAAAATAGGTGAGGAAGGGAAACAATAAGACATGGAATAAATCCACAAGTAAACCTTGATCTAAGTCAATAATAAATCCCTAAGTAGATCACTACATTAAGCATAAGTACCACATGGCACAATAGGAATGATACAACTATGAAGTTAGTGCGCGCTCCAAGTCTAGGTGTCCACATGTCAATCACTCCTCTAAGCAAGATGGTGCATCCTCCACAATGGATCCTCAACTCAAGCATTCCTCCTTAACATATGTGCAAGGTGGCTCCAATGATCTTAGGGATCTGTGCCTAATATCTAAGTGCATAATTCCCTCTGAGGAGGAGGTCACTCTACATGTCCCAAGCACCCACCCTCCTCAAAAAGTGCACCCTTGTAGAAGATTTCAAACCACCATATGTGTGCCAACTACCACATCAAGAAGTGAACCTCCATAGCACTAATCCCAAGGTAAGAACATGCCCATTGAACTCTCCAAATGTAAGTCAACCAACATACAACAAAGGGGCTACATGACCAAAATCCCTTCACATCACATGAAGTGCTCCCCTAGCTAGGTGAAATAGTTTTTGGAGAAACCAAAAGCTAAAACTCCCTCTTTGCAAGGAAAGTGTTTTCTCCAACAATATTCTCCCTTTATACCTCAAATTACCTGCAATCTACAAATCCAAATTTGTTGCAATCTTTGAATAAATCATTCATTCAACCATGTTGAGAAATTTAGCTTGAATAGAAACTCCTTGCATAGTGTGAACATGTAGGAAGTGGTTCGACACATTTCTCTGGTGACCACCTTGGAAAAGTGGTAATTCCATCTTATAATTTCACTTGGAAATTAAAAATTAAAGTGAAAGTCTAATATTTTGAAGTTAATTTAGTCTTAGGGATCAAAATGAAATTTATAGAAGTTCTAAAACATTAGTGACTTAGATTAGGATTTAATATTAGTTGTGCATCTCAATACAGAGATAGGCGGAAACCGAGATCGAGGAGTTTAAATATTTATCTCAAAGCATAAAGAGGACAATATAATAGAGGTAAATGTCATATGAGAAGAGAACAAGAGAGTTGAAGGAAGGAAGAGTGTTTTCAAGAAGAATAAGGAAACATTGCTTAAGTGACTAGCAAAATACCAACAGATCGTACCACTAATATAGCCACATTTTCTTTATGCACAGGTCATACACCTTCATATATGTTCATAAATTGTATTTTGGGAGTGTGCTTCAATGTTGAGAGGAGAGAGAACAATTTCTTGTCTAGGAAAGGAAAAAACAAATGAAGTCATATTGTTGTACCTATACCATTATTTCATAGGTTGTACGTTGTTGTTTGAGGTGATTTTATTGACCATACAATAGTTGGTTCAAGCATGTTAAAAAGGTCGCCTTGTAATATTTTATCAAAGGAATGAAAATGTAATTAGATGGAGAAATCCCCTTGTATGTGGTTTATTTCTTCCACTATTCATTTTTTAGCTATTGTGTGATTGGTGCAATGTTGATTTTCTATTGTTAAATAAATAATGTTTTGAGTTATTTAATGAAAGAACATTGAAAAACAGTCACCTAAGCTATAAAAATATGCATGGTATCATAGATTTATCTCTAATTGATATCCTCAAGGGTTTGCAGTAGTAAATCAACTGTCGGAAAGGACCAACAATTAGAGGGTTTCAATATTCCTTTTCAGAACTAGTTTTTAGATATGGGAATTTTCACGTTAGATCTCAAAGATGGCCTCATCTCACCTAAAATTTGAGGATAGACAGGATGGTTCCTCAAATTTATTTTCATGAGAAGTGAGGATTACATGCTTATGAGAAGAGAATGATACCTGGGATATTGTCGAGGATTTTGTTCCTTCACCTAAAAATTCATAACATTTGGTAGCTCACAAGAAAAAGGAAGTGAAGGCCAAGAAGATGATCATGGATTCCATAAAGGATAATTTGATCCCACATTTATCCAAGCAGAAAATTGTAAAGAAGATGTTTGTTGCCCCGATTTTCCTCTACCAAAGTGAGAACATAAATAGAAATATGATATTGTGAAACAAACTCAGATCCATACAGATGACCAGATCATATTCAGTCACCAATTACCTTATGAAGGTCACTAAAATTTGTGGTCAAATTGCAGTATTTGGGGAGAGTATTATGTATGCAGAGTTGGTGAACATGGCATTGAATGGATTCCCAACCTCATGGGAACCATTTTTCAAATGTATTTTGTGTTCATGAGAACCTTCCTAACTTTGAAAGGATGTGGGATGACTATATCCAAGAGGAGACTTGAGCATATTCAAGAGATAACAAGAAGGATGTTGACGAGAACCTAACCCTATTTGGTCAAAAAAATAAGGGTATAGGTAAAGGAACCAACAAGGGTAAGGGAAAGAGTGAGGAGTCAACCTCATGGCCAAGAAAGGAGGACTTGATTAAAATCAAGTGCTTCATTTTTCATAAGCATAGTCATTATGTATCACAGTGTCCAAATAAGAATAAAGGTAAAGGGAAGCAACAACAAAAACAGGTAGCAACCTTTGTAGAAACTAAGATGAATAAGTTTTATACCACGTTCGAGAAGGATTTCTAGATGGTATATTGCATTTCTACCAGCACAGTCCTTGGATTGTGTGGTATGTGGGTAGTGGGGAATCTCGTCATATGAAAACAACCCGATAGTGATTTTCCAGTCTAATGAAGTAGGACTCAGTAGTACAGGTTGATATTGGTGATGATCCCAAGTACCAAGTAGCAGGATTTGGTACTATTCCCTTATACCTTGAGTTGGGAAGTTGTTTAGATATTGACAATGTCTTGTTTGTACCAAGTTTTAGGAAGAAATTTCTTTCGGTTTCATTTTTGAAGGATAAAGGTTATACAATTGAGTTCAAAAATGTACAAGTGCTCATCAAGCTGAAGCAATCTAGCCTAAATACAACTTGTTGATGTTTTGGTAGTTGTGGGAGGATCTTTCCTCCTATATGACCTTTCTTCGATGCGGAGAATATTTCGGAAGCAAGAGATCCATTGGACAAATGTTAAAATACCCTAGAAGAGAAGTCGGCCCAGAAGAATAAAGTATAATGAAAAGACACCTTCCCAGAAAATAATTCGACCCAACTAGAAGGACAGGAAGACTATAAATAGGAGGTGTCTTAGCTCATTTGTTCACTCACTCACACTCTCCCAGCTACACAGAAGCAAGGCACGAGATTGGAGAAGGAGACGTAGTTGTTGCAATGACTCAGTTTCTTCTTGTTCAGTCTTTTGCTTTCTCTCTCTTGTGCATTACTCCTCAAGGAGGTGTGCTACCTTTGTATGGTGTTGTTGTTGCAGCTGGGGTGGTATTTCTGGTTGAGCTAGCACTTTTTCTAGAGTTTATCTGATTGGACTTTCTTTTTTAACAGAATCTATCTAAGAAAGGTTGTTGGGTTTTTCCCCCATTTGTGGTTTTCCCAAGATAAATCTCTTGTGTTCTTTTGTCTATTGTTTATGTTGCTACTGCTGAGTACATGATATAT
>ML783875.1:342287-356877 GCA_009831015.1 Picea engelmannii | reverse complement strand
GTTAACACCAGGCCAGGCATATGCTTTGCAGTGAATACCTTGATTCAACACATGGTTGAACCTAGACATGTACATTGGATGGCAGCAAAGCATATGTTGAGGTACCTTCATGGTACGGTTGGATATGGATTAAGATATGTCTCGGGTGAAGATGTGAAGCTACAGGGATATACAGATTCTGACTAGGCAGGGAGTGAGTGGATCGAAAGAGTATTTATGGATGTTGTTTTAGTCTGGAATCAGGCATGATCTCATGGTTGAGCAGGAAGCAGACATCAGTGGCACTCAGTAGATCAAAAGAAAAGTATATCGCAGCAAGCATGGCAAGTCGTGAAGCAATGTGGCTCCGGAATTTGTTATCCAGGATATTTGATCTAGAATTGGAGCCAGCCTTGATACATTGTGACAATCAAAGTTATATGAAGGTTACCGAGAACCATGTATTCCATGACAATTCTAAGAATATAGAGATAAAATATCATTGCATCCGATACATGGTGCAGAGAGGAGTTGTGGAGCTCCAATACATATCCACGGATGAGAAGATAGCGTACATTCTCACCAATCCCTTGTCAAGAGTGAAGTATGAGTACTTCAAGGACAAGCTTGGAGTGTTGTCGAATGTTCACCCTCGTTGAGAGGGAGGTGTGTTGTTTCTTCTCATTCCAACTAACCCCTCTGGCCAAGGGTTCCCTGAATCAGTCACGTGAGATGATTGAGGAGGTAATGCATTGTCGGACCTGCTGAGAGAAGAAACATCACACACGTAGTCGTAATACTATGGCGAAGGTCGTGTGACTCCGAACAATAGTTGTGTGCTACTTCGGTGTTTTTGCACCACTGGCGGAGACTATGTGTCTCTAGACAGTAAATGTTTGCACCACTGGTGGAGACTGTGTCTCTAGACAGTAGTTGTGTGCTACTACGGTTGATGTGTTCCACTAGCGGAGGTTGTGTGACTCTGGAGAGTAGTTGTGTGCTACTACAGTAGATGTGTTCCATTGGCGGAGATTGTGTAACTCCATAAAGTAGTTGTGTGCTACTTCGGTGGTTGTGTACCACTAGAAGAGGTTGTGTGACTCTGAACATTAGTTGTGTGCTACTACAACGGATGTGTTCCACTGGCAGTGACTGTGCGTCACTGGACAGTAGTTATGTACTACTTGGCAGTAGTTGTGATCTATTGGATGACATTTTAGTAGTTGTGTGCTACTAGTTGATTGTCATGGAGATTACCAGATTGTTTGGATGTAGCTGTCTGTGTTACCGTTTGATCACAAAGACCATGCCTGATGATTCGAGCTACCAAAGGCATTGTAGCAGCCTTATGCCTACTAGCAGATTGCAGAGAAGTCAGTGGACTACCAAATGAAGACATCGTAAAAGATGCCTCCCGAGCTAAGAGAGAGTATTGATGTTTTGGTAGTTGTGGGAGGATCTTTCCCTCCTAGATGACCTTTATTAGATGCAGAGAAGATTTTGGAAGCAAGAGATCCATTAGACAGATGTTGAAATACCCTAGAAGATAATTCGACCCAGAAGAATAAAGTATAATGAAAAGACATCTTCCCAAAAGAGAAGTCGACCCAGCTAGAAGGACATGAAGACTATAAATAGGAGGCGCCTTAGCTCATTTTTTCACTCACTCACACTCTCCCAGCTACACAAAAGCAAGGCGCAAGTTTGGAAAAGGAGACGTAGTTGATGCAATGACTCAGTTTATTCTTGTTCAATCTTTTGGTATCTCTCTCTTGTGCGCTACTCCTCAAGGAGGTGTGATACATTTGTATGATGTTGTTGTTGTAGCTGGGGTGGTATTTCTGGTTGAGATAACACTTGTGCTAGGGTTTATTCGATTGGACTTGATTTGTGAATGGAATCTATCTAAGAAAGGTTGTTTGGTTTTTCCCCCATTTGGGGTTTTCCCAGGATAAATATCTTGTGTTCTTTTGTCTATTTTTTATGTTGCTACTACTCAGTACATGATATGTGTGTGTGTGTGTGTGTGTGTTATGATGTAAAAGAAAACTAGTAACACTAATGCTCTGTAAATAAGGAAAATCCAACACAGGTCACATAATAGGGGTTAGCAAAGGTAATATTTACAGCGTGTAGAGTGAACTTGTTTGAGCCTTAGTTCATAACGGGGAAAACTTGTGTGAGTTGTGGCACAAGAGGTTGGGGCACCTACATCATAGAGCATTTCCTATTCATAGGGAGATAATCACAAGCCATTCAAAGGTCAATATTGAGCACTATGGAGTATGCAGAAGGTGCACTCTTGGAAAGCATTCCAAGGATTCTTTCCCAATCAATGAGCATATGTCTAAGGACATTTTACACCTAGTGCATCCATGTTTGTGGGAAGAACTTAGTAGCATCAATTTCAAGAAGCATGTATAATGTTTCATTTATTGATGTCCTCTCTCGCAAAACTTGGATCTACTTCCTAAAGACCAAGGATGGGGTTTTTAGCAGGTATCTAGAGTTCAAAAATCTAGTTGAAAACTAGACAAGGAAGAAGATCAAATTCTTGAGATCAAACAATGGGGGTGAGTATACCTCCAAAAAGTTTGAAGGTTTTTGCAAGGAGGCAAGAATCAAGAGGGAGTTCATTGTTCCATACAACCCACAACATAATGGGGTTGTAGAGCGGAAGAATAGATCCAGCATCGGGTTTGCTAAGGTCATGATCCAAGACTAGGACTTGTTAGTGTTTCTTTGGGAAGAAGTATGCAACATAGAAATTTACATTCATAACCAATGTCCTCATAACATCTTGGAGGAAAAGACACCAAAGGAAGCATTCATTAATGTAAAGGCGAGTCATTTTTGCATCTTTGGTTGTTCGGTTTATATCCATGTATCGATAGAGAAGAGGAATAATTTAGATCCCTCTAATATGAAGGTTTTATTAGTAAGTTACAATGGTATTTCAAAGACATATAGGGTCTACATTCAATACAAAAAGAAGACGGTGGTGAACAAGGATGTAAAGTTTGAGGATGACTTTGCATTCATGAAGTCCCATGAGCCTATTCCACTAATAGAGGATGAGGATCTGGAAGTTCCAATGGTTGAGCCCGGGTCACCAGTGACTTCCAAAGAAATACAACAACCTTCAAGCGAAGAGGAGGGGATAGTAGCCCCTTTCACTTTTGTCAAGAGACCTTGGTGGTTCACTCATACATTAAGGGATGCTCAAGAGTATGTTGAGGCTCTTAGGAGAACATTTAAAGAGAGCATACCTACAAACGCCTTTCCCTACTACATGGCATTGATGAGAAGAATCATAGATTCAAATCCTTACAACTTTTAGGAGGTAGCAGACCAGCAAGTATGGTAGGATGCCATTGTGGAGGAGTACACCTGCACCATGAAGAATGATGTTTGGGATATAGTACCAAGATCAGAGGGGAAGTCAATAGTGAATTCCAAGTGGTAGAATTGAGAAGTTCAAGGCAAGGTTCATGACAAGAGGGTTCTCCCAAAAAGAGGGAGTGGACTATAAAGAGACATTTGATCCAGTCGTCGGGTACACTTCCATTAGAGCATTTATGTCCTTACTTTCATTTATGGGATGGAGGATACATTAGGTGGATGTGAAAACAAGTTTCCTTAATGGGATAATTGAGGAAGAAGTGTACATAGAGTAGCCTTAGGGATTTGAGGTATATGGAAAGGAGTCCCATGTTTGCAGGCTTAAGAAATCCTTGTATGGACTCAATGAGAGTATGGTATTATAGGATAGATGAATATTTGTAGAGTATGGAATTAACCAAAAGCGAAGCAAATCCTAACTTATATTATATATTTTTTGGTATTGATCTACTGATTTTGGTGTTGTATGTAGATGACGTGTTTCTAACAGATGCAAAGAATCTCATTGGAGGGTGCAAAGCGGACATGGAAGCTGAGTTTGAGATGAAGGAAATTGGCATGATACATTACTTCTTTGGTTTGGTTGTGTTAGAATATACTCGATGGAGATCAATGTGATATGCATTTTATTAATATGATACACATATAAATACATGATCTGTGACCTTTGGATTCATCTTCCAAGAGGTCTCTTAGACTCCTGATGACAGTTCCTATTCACTTGTGACTTCTTCTCAAGTAAATATCATAACCCTAATGGATTAGGTTTCCAACATTCCCCCCCTTAATCTGAACGGGTGTATGTGAGTCCAAACAGAGTGTTGAAATTTGGAAGTGGACAGTTGTCAATGGTTGAGTGCTCTTTGAATCTGAGGTTTCTTACATTTGGAACATATGTTTGAAGGTTGATTATACTTTCCACAATCCTCACAAGGATGAAGATTGAAACATTGATCCTCCATGTGGCCAACTTGATGACAATGTTGGCATTTACTAATCTGATTTTGAATTGGAGCAAGTGAAGATGAATTTTCTTGAAGGAATCCAACACTCTTGAATTGGATTGGTTTGGAATAATATCGAATGTGAGAGGTCACTTCCATTTTGTATCCAAGACCTCTTCTATGCATGTTGTTGATGATTTCTTCCCAAGGTATGATGATGGGCTTGGAAAGTGCAAGCGGAACTTGTTTATGACAAACTTCATATTCATTTGAATCTTGTTCTAAATTGAAGTCATTGATTTGATCATGTGTTAGTTGTTGATAGGAATCATTCTCAAATTCAAAAAGAGAATTGTTCTAAACAAGGACTAGTTCAGAATGTTGATTCTTTATTGTATTTCATCTTATTGGAGTTGTGATTCAACCTAGAGAAATTCGATTTTGTACTGTAAATCTTGTAATTAGGTTAGAACATCAGTGAGAGTTGCTTTGTCAATTATGACTATACTGTTGACAATAGAAAGTATTAGAGTATTCAGTAACTCTAATAATTCATCAATTCAAGCCATTTAAAGACTGACTTAGACCTCAAAGGGTTTCTTGCAACTCCACCCTTTAGCAATCAAACCAACAATTCAAATTGAGGAAAAATTGTCCACAATAACTGATCAAACCAGAATGAATAGATGTATACTTGGGGATTCAGATGTAGGTATGCACAAATCAATGAACCCAAGAGGGATTTCTACGGGTATCAACAAAACAATAAACCCAATAAAACAATCAATCAACACAGTAGTAATTTATATATGGGCACGCATGAGGGTTTTCTTTTCAAGATAAATACTAGATTGAAGCCCTCGACGAGTTGGCAATGAATCTGGGAACAAATAACTAATGATGACAACTCGGGTGAATTTATGTATAATGAAAAATACCCAATAGGATTTCTATACAAAAAAACTATGGGATTTTTCGACGAACTGCACAGAATATACTATACCAAATTCGTCGTTGGAAGCCGCTAGCATCAGCACCACTATGCCATGTCTAGTATGAAGAAAGTGTAGCAGATGTTTCAACGAGAATAGCGCCAAATCATGTTACATATTCCAAAGTTCACGTACATAATATAAATGTCAATGTGTTGTAAAACTTTGCATATCCTCCTATTAATACCTTCAAAACACCAGTGGGTCCTACTGATAAGATGCCATATATTTCACATGTTACGAAATCCGCTACTCCCATCTATTTAACAGGCTCATCATCTTTTGTTCCAAAAGATTAGAGCATTTAAGAACGTGGGAGCTCAAAATTTATCAATGGAGAGCCTTGACACGAGGAAATACTACAACCATGTTCAGCTTCCCGTAAATGTAATAGGTTCTATCATGGTGGCACCTTCCCGACCTTCTCCCAAAACCATACTCTATATTTCCAATCTAGATGACCATCTCCATGTAAGGTGTAGATTTGATATATTGCTTGTGTACAACAATGAATCTCATAATATTTATGGCACCACAATTCCTGCGAAGGTTATTCGTGATACACTCTCGCTAGCATTGCCTCACTGTTACCCGATTGCAAGTCATATAAGGAGAACCCAAGACAGCCAAAAAATGCAGGTAGACTGCACCGGAGAGGGTGCTCTCTTCATTGAAGTTGTTACGAACAACAATCTTTTACAGCTCGGGGGACAAAATCAAAGGGTAGTTTTTCTGATTTTGATTGACAACATTGTTAAATAGTCAATTCATGCACAACATAAAATTTGCTCCAAGGGTTTTTTAAGCACAATATCACATCATCCTAAAAAACAAAGCCATACATTTTAGAGATTTTTCCAGGAAAGGAGGCATTAATATTCCTATTATCGAACAACATATCAGATAGGTTGAGATAGTAAACCATTAATTCATATATGATGGTTTCTCTAAAAAACCTTCTTTGTTGAAAGCAGACAATGAAAACTCTCTATCCAAGGAGAATATAATATAGTCGTGGGGACGAAAACAAGGGAAGTAAACAAGTAATTTTACATCAGCAAGCATGCTTGGAGCTAGTTTTTGAAGAGCTAGAAAACGTCCAAAACTACAAATCCTCCAAAAAGGAGAGAGATGATGAATGCAAAAACATGGAGATGGCGGCCTTGTCACATAAGTGATGGAGGGGTTTGCAGATGTTTGGAAGGTCAGAGTGGTGGAATCCAGTGCGGTTGAGGTTCGTCACTCCTACTACAACCAACATCCCATATGCAAAAACCTGCTCGCCATTGCATCCTTGGTTGTAACGATATGTTTGATGCCTTCAACAGCTGCCACAGTCGAAAAATGCCCCAGGCGTGACGCACCAAACGTAAAATACTCTCTCTAAAACGTTCACTCAGGGAATAATTAAAAACGATCAGACAGACACGGTCTTTCAAGGACTGACACAACAGATTAATGTTTCCTGGGGCATTTTAGGGTTTCTCTACACTGCCAAAACGAATCTCAAAGCACATGCAGGGATTGGAAGGAAGTTGCAGAGGAAGAGGGACAAATGAATAATTTATGCACTCATATTGCAGCAGAAGAGGACAAAGACGCTACAAAGATAGCAATTGTTAAACCATGACGTTATGGACAGCTGCCATAACTTAATTCAGGCCCTAAGAACTAATATGCATTTTATTAATATGATACAAGTGCCCTACGAACAAATAGTAAAGAGATAAAGGCTTTTGTTATTGATAGGTTCCACAAGCGAACTTGGGATAAAGGGCTCGGGAGAAAGAAAGAGTATTATATTGAAAAGTTTAACCCCGCATACAATCATCAAAAAGCGTACATCGGGGCCAATATATCTTGGAGAGACAAAATGTTTATTGCCCAATTAAGAACCAATTCCCATCAACTCCGTTGTGAAACTGGGCGTTGGAAAAGACCAAAAGAAGCTTGGGAAGAAAGGGTGTGTGTGTTATGCACCTCCGGAAAAGTAGAAACAGAAAAACTTTCATTTTAGAGTGTGAAGCTTTCAAAGACAGCAGGAACAACTATATAAATATCTTGACAGCTAGCTCATGGTATAATTTATTCAGCGAGGGGACAATGGAGAAATTGGGGGAGCTCATCATCAAGTTGAACAGGAAAAGGGTTGAACTGTTGAAATCAGTGTGTGAGGCGGTCTGTCCCATAGGCTATTGTTAGCCTCGTGGACGTTAAAATCATTTCTTCTTCTTCTTCTACACATATAAATACATGATTTGTTACTTTTGGATTCATCTTCGAAGAGGTCTCTTGGACTCCCAATGATAGTTCCTCTTCACTTGTGACTTTTCAGGTTGTTTTGCAGACTAGGGGAGAAATTCCTTGGGCGGAGTAAGTATTCAAATGAAATCCTGAAAGCGTTTCAAATGGAGGACTCATGAGTCCTAACCTATGGACACACCCATGATCATTAATCTGAAGAAGGTGGCAACTTCAGATTTAGAGTTGGTGGATCCCACATTGTATCGTCATGTGATGGGCTCCTTAATGTATTTTGTCAACACTAGATCAGACATATGTTTTTTTGTGAACATCTTCAATCAGTTCACGGTGGATTTGTGATGTAGACCCTATCGGCCCTCGGGACCGAGATTCGCTGACAGGATCATTCTATATGCCCTTGAACTGGATCGGCTCTTTCGGATTCCCTGCTGGAATCTCCTTTCGTTCGATCCACAGGTCCTTTTTTTGCAGCTCGCAATCTCGCGAGTTCGCGAGTCGTGACTCCCGACTCTTCCCTCTCAAATCCGCAATACCTAAGATCGCGAAATGGGTATAGCCCTTTCTTCCGTCAGCGCCCTTCTTGCATGACCGCCAGCTAGGCTAGGCTCTAGCACTTTTCGCCTCTCGCACTTTCGCGAGTTCAAAGGTCCAACCTTGGCACCTTTCGTTCCCGAACCCCCGAGAGGCGATGTTGACTTTTCTCCTCTTGTTCTCGCTACTCGCGACTTCGCGAGTCGAAGGGTCGAGCTCACGTACTCTTATCTCGCGAATCCCCGAGACGCGAGAGGTCAACGGGGTGTTGACTCCTCCCAATATGTGACGTGTGTCCGCCAGTCTACTTCCCGACCCCACCTTGCGGTTCTGCCACATGTTTCCTCCATGCCTCGGCTCTCGGCACTTCGCGACTTTTGCGATTGAGAGTAACTCCTCTCAACCTCCGAACTCCCAAACACGCGAAATGCAATGGGGTTTTTGATCCAACGGTCCTCCCGTGACCTGGATCCAACGGCTACCCTCGCTCCTCGCGATTTCGCCACTCGCGACTTGGAGCGCCCAAGTCTTGGGCTCTTACCCTGTGAACTCTAAGTTTGTGAGATCCCTAGATCTCTGCCACCTGTCCTCCTCCTAACAGACGGCTACGATTTTCTCGCGGTTTCGCGACTTCGGAACTTTCGGGACAAGAGTCTCGACCTCTTAACCTCCGATATGCCGAAATGGCGAAATTCTGACACGTCGTCAACGCGGGTCCCATGATGGAACTTCCCGCCTTTTTGGAATTTCGGACTTCGCGAATCCGGATGCTGTGCTCTCGGATCTCCGACTAACGAAACCCCGATATGGTCAACAAGGGTTTGACCTCCGTGTTGGCGAGCATGCCACCTATCCACTCTCAGATGGACGGTCATGATTCACTTCGCGACTTCGCCACTCGCGAAATCGAAGGACTTCCTCTTCTGAACCTCGATGTCCGAAACCCCGATAGAGAGGATCTTGTGACACGTGTCCTTCCAATCAGACGGCTCAGATTCTTTCGCCTTTTCGCGATTTCTGAGGTCGAGTGCTCGGACTCTCGTCCTCTGGACTCCCAAACTCCCTAATGCCGAAATCCCGATACGACTCCTTCGGGACTTTCTCTCCCCTGTTCACAAAGGCTTAAACTCCGCGTAACTCCTGACAGATCTAACGGCTATCAGCTGTCTGAGTGAGATCCAACGGCTCACGATCTCCTCTTCTCCTGTGCGCTTTCCTGCTGCTCCCTCGACGTAGAAACTTTTAACGGTCCAGATCCGACGGCAGCTATGCTCCCTCCTAAGCTTCTGCGCTTTCTTTCGATGCTTGGAAGATTTCCCAAGTGATAAAGGCCTCGACCTTTGCCTTACTTCTGCGAGCTCTTCAGCTTTGAGTCTCGCCTACGTTCACAATGGCGTCATTCCTCCTGAGTTTCTCTCTCTTTGAATCCTCAAAGGATTCTTCGGCTTCTGCGCTTCTTGCAGAACCTCTGCGCACACAAGGTGTTATCCGTCCTAAGCTTTCCTGTAGCTTCGACCTCCAAGGAAACTCGTCATTTTTCCTTTCTCCCTCCAATGGAGAATTCAGATGCCCTCCTGGCACTCTATCTGCTCAAGCAACCTATTGTTGAGTCTTTCAGGGTGTTCAGTAACCCTGCGAAGATCCTTCTATGGACTCTTCTTCAATCTCTGAACTCAAAGAGTTCCTTCTGTGCACTCTAGTACTTACTCAATGCTCTCCTGGCAAAGTATCAAGAATTCTCAGATGATTCTTACTTCTAATGAACTCACAGTAGAGTTCTTCTTCTGTGCACTCCTTGCACTGGCTCAATGCCCACCTGGCAGAGCTTTACAGAACTCCTCAGAGCTTCTGTATGCAACTGTGTTTCTCCACAGCTTTGCCTCCTGAGGTGTTCAACAACCTCAAAGGTCTTCCTCTGAGCTATCGATTTCAGCTATTGTGCCCTCCTGGCACATCTTTGTCTGACTCCGCAGAGTTCAGAAGTGCTTCAGTGCACTGGCTATCAGAACCCGCAGCGTTCTGTCACACCCTCCTGGTGTGAAGCCTCAAAGACCTCTCAAGCCTGAAAATCAAACAACTCTCTGCAAATGTCTAGCATACATCTGCAGCATAAAGAACACACAAAGACATTCTCATAACACAGACAATATGCAGGAAAAACTGCTTTGGTTTATATTAATCAAAATGTCTCTATACAAAGGTGTTCTGAGCGCGGAATGTAACAAGGTCTCGGCTCCTTTTCTTCTACTCTCTCCTCGCAGACTCTCTCCCATGAGATACAATTATCATCCCAGATATTTTACATGAGGGGGCTCTTTGAGCTCTTACCTCCAACCTACCTACCCTATTCAATGGCATTGAATGGGTTGTCTAGTCCACAAATCGGATCTAGATCTCAGCTTTCAAAACATTAAAGGCCTATCTACCTACAGCCTGTGTGCATAGCATGGCCTCACGGCTCAACAGCGTAAGATATAAATTACATTCAAATTCAAAATTGAAGACGATGGTTGCGCCTCTCTTCAGCTTTGAATGCACGCGCTGACGTGGCTAGCTGGCTGGCTGGCTAACGTGGAGAGATGCTCCTGCATCAATTTGAGGAAAGAGCATAAGGTAGCAACAAAATATGTGCTCAAATATTTCAGGGGCATAGTGGAGTATGGATGAGTATATCTTGGAGATGGTGAAGTGAAGTTGCAGAGGTATTCAAACTCATATTGGGCAGGCAGTGCAACATACATGGATAACACCTCTCAGTGCTTCTTTAGCTTGGGATCAGTGATGATATCCTAGTTCAATAGGAAGTAGATATCCATAGCACTTAGTTCAGCAGAGACAAAAGACATGGCAGCCAATACTGCTAGTTGTGAGGCCATCTAACATCACAAGTTACTTACAAGATTGTTTGATTGGGAGTTTCCCACAATGATTTACTATGATAATCAAAGTTTTATCAAAATATTTAAGAATTTGATGTTTCATGATAGGTCCAAGCACATAGAAATTAGATATCACTTCATATGAGACAAAATTCAAAAGGGAGCAATGAAACTTTAGTATATTCCCACAGATCAACATGTAGCCAATATGCTAACCAAGCCCTTAACAAAAGGGAACTTTGAAGCATTCAGAGACAGACTTGGATTGGTGCATAATTCCTTCCTTGGTAAGAGGAGTGTTGAAAAATGTAGCTCAAGCAAGAGTTTCTTGCACAGGTTTTAGTGTGAACGTGCAAGAAGTGGTTCAAGACATTTTTTTGGTGACCATATTGGAAAAGTGGTCATTAATTCCATCTTATGATTTCACTTAAAAAATAAAAATAAAAGTGAAATTCTAATGTTTTGAAATTAACTTAGTTTTAGGGATCTAAATGAAATGTTGTAGAAGTTATAGAACATTAGTGACTTATAATAGGATTTAATCTTAGCCATACATATCAAGATTGAGTTAGATGACAGTTAAGAATGTGGAGATTAATTATTTCTCTCAAAGCATAAAGAGGACAAGATAGGAGAGGTCGATCGCATATGAGTAGAGAGGAAGAGAGTTGAAGGAAGGAAGAGTGCATTCAAGGAGAATGGGGGAAGATTGCTAAAACGAACAAGAAGGTACTAGCAAGTCGTATAGGCCATATCATTGTTATAGCCACCTTTTCTTTATGCACAAGCCATACACCTTCAAATATGGCCGTACACTATATTGTTGGAGTGTACTTCAGTGTTGAGAGGAAAGAAAAAGCAGTTTGTTGTCCAGGAATGGCAGAAACAAAGCACATTGTACTGTTGTAGTCGTACCCTCTTTTCACAGGTCATACACTATTGTTTGAGGTGATTTTATTGACCGTAAAGTTGTTGGTTCAAGCAAGTTGTAGAGGTAACCTTCAAAGCTTTGATCAAAGGAATGAAAAATTGATTAGAAGGAGAAATCCTTGTGTATGTGTTTTATTTCTTCCACTGTTCATTTTTTAACTACTGTGTAATTGATGCAATGTTCAGAAATTTAATTTTCTATTGTTAAATAAACTATTTGGAATTATTTAATGAGATAACATTAGGACAAAAATCACATAGGCTAGAAAAATTTACACACTATTAGCCCCCCATGCCTAGGGGTAACTAGAGGAGATCATGTCTCATGGCCCACAATGAAGACAGTAATCTCGACCATGATGATGATTAGCATGTCCACAGATAGCAATCCAATAGCCCCCCTCAGATTTGCCTCTTCTACTTTAGATCAACCAAGCTCATCACATCCAGTCAACTCAATGTATGGGAGATGGTAAGCCAACGTCACCATGAGGTATGTTAGTGCTTCTTTCATGCTAATTGTTGTGCTTAATGTACTAGGCATATGAATGAGGATCATTGGTTGAAGTTGGATACTGGATCACTAGCTCAAGAAGTTATGTTTATTTCCTTGTTTCACCTTGGTGGCCAACATCTGTGCCCTAGTCCTATGTTGTCACCACCAAGGGAAAAGGGGTACTACTGGGGGGGGCTTACAAGGGTAATGGTTTGTTTCCCCACCATACTCATCGCAGTGTACTAAACTTTAGTAATGGGTCATGGTCCATTCTCTCATAAGAAGAGGGGTTGAAGGCCCAGAGGTTGATTGTTGTTGCTAGCAAAAGAATAATGCTAAATAAAGAAAGAAAGAATAGTAAACGACTCTCAAAAGCTAGTCCAAACTTGAGCTCCACCCTTTCCGCATTTTCCCCAGTCCCAAAGCAGTGATGTTATAGATTGAAACCTTATAAAGGGGACTTGCAAATATGATAAGAGGACAAATAAAAAGGCAGATTAAGGGGTTTAGAAAAATGTAGCGCTTAAAAATCGGTAACTCAAGAGCAAGCGTACCCTGCACAAAGGCGCTCAGATAAATGGATTTAGTGACACCATAAACCATGAAGTAACCTCGATCCATATCACTATCACACTTACTCTTGAAGGGTTCTTTTCTTTCACTGCTTCCCCCAAGGCATATTCCTCTACCTGGGTCTTTTCTTTCACTATTTTGGTTGGCACACCTAATAGGGTCAAATGAAGGTCCTCCCATATTAAAACTTGTCAACTTACATAAAGTCTTGAGCTAATGTGAAATTTGAAGGGGATACTCGAAGTGAATTATTCATATGGCTTATATATTAAGTAACAACTTACTTTACATGATTCAAGGACTAGTACATCTTATGAGCATTGGCTTTACTTGACTTCATATTCTATTTTAACCTGGATGCCACTAACATGAATCTTGAAGGACACCCCAGGTTTTTCACCTAGAACGTTGTTCCTTTATTGCAAGATATGGCACATGTGATGCAAAGCAATGAGTTGCCCAGTGACTTGACACATTCAGACAATGGCTCTCACATCTTCAGGACCTTAGACGATGGATAGATGGGCTTGATTTTAACAGGTTTGGTATACATGTTGAGCATTGTACCTATTAGCGATATTTCTTGTCTCGGGATTAGGCGTACCCAGGTCTGCAATTTGCACGGGAAGCACCCGAGCATAACACGAGAGAATCCCGTTTTTTAGCAGCAAGTCAAGCGAGCGGGCGAAGTTTTGCCATCGACGGTCGAGATCCATCCATAGAAGCGGATCGACGGCCATCGGGTTTTCGGGGCCGACCAGTTGCCCAGGGTTTAGCAAGGGGAAGCGCCATGGGTCAAAACGAATCTGGACCGTCCGACCTCATTGGGACAGGTGGCAAGCCTGTCGGCATATCGCAGATTGGGGTTTAGAGGAGCAGGCACCCCTCGTTTCATGCATTTTGAAACCCCGAACCCCGAATTTCTGATAGCGCCCAGGATCAGGCCCATGGTTCTAGCGCCTAGTCGTAAGAGAACAGGCCTGGAGGAGGGGCATTTATGTTTGTCATTTGGCCACTCGGGCCCCGAAGCGTCGAGCTAAATCTCAGAAGGAAGGCATTGTGATGCTCCAGATGCTGATTCGACGTGAGCTAAATCCCAGTACCTGTTGGAGATTAATGAAGAAAAGAGAGGGTGGTTCAAACGTCACCTCGCTCATTTATTGCAGAGTATGGAGTTCCCGACTGAAAGTCTGCTCGGGAGGGTCCCCTATACCATTTCTCCTCAGGGAAGCCACGCCGAGTCTTCAACTCGCCAGAAGAACCTGCACACGCCAAGTCAACATTCAAAGGGTTTAGCTACCTCTGGCGCGGGCCATGCCGAATTAAGGTAGCGTATGACAGAGCAATGCAGGCCAGATTTGATTGAGGCGACGCCATCCATTAAAAGTTCTGAGACGCCTCTGCTGGGCGAAAGGAAGGGAAGAGTATATGTAGGCATTTTTTTTCCATTTTGTAAGGATCGATGGTTGAGCAGAGCTCCCTACTGTAATGTTTTAGCAGCTATTCTAGCTTTCAGCTTATGCATCTGTATATGAGATTTCTTGTTTTATGACAGACAGTTCTTCTTACTCCGTCTAATTTTCATCTCATGCTAAGAGG
>ML783875.1:316064-326888 GCA_009831015.1 Picea engelmannii | reverse complement strand
TTGAATTGGAGCAAGTGAAGATGAATTTTCTTGAAGGAATCCAACACTCTTGAATTGGATTGGTTTGGAATAATATCGAATGTGAGAGGTCACTTCCATTTTGTATCCAAGACCTCTTCTATGCATGTTGTTGATGATTTCTTCCCAAGGTATGATGATGGGCTTGGAAAGTGCAAGCGGAACTTGTTTATGACAAACTTCATATTCATTTGAATCTTGTTCTAAATTGAAGTCATTGATTTGATCATGTGTTAGTTGTTGATAGGAATCATTCTCAAATTCAAAAAGAGAATTGTTCTAAACAAGGACTAGTTCAGAATGTTGATTCTTTATTGTATTTCATCTTATTGGAGTTGTGATTCAACCTAGAGAAATTCGATTTTGTACTGTAAATCTTGTAATTAGGTTAGAACATCAGTGAGAGTTGCTTTGTCAATTATGACTATACTGTTGACAATAGAAAGTATTAGAGTATTCAGTAACTCTAATAATTCATCAATTCAAGCCATTTAAAGACTGACTTAGACCTCAAAGGGTTTCTTGCAACTCCACCCTTTAGCAATCAAACCAACAATTCAAATTGAGGAAAAATTGTCCACAATAACTGATCAAACCAGAATGAATAGATGTATACTTGGGGATTCAGATGTAGGTATGCACAAATCAATGAACCCAAGAGGGATTTCTACGGGTATCAACAAAACAATAAACCCAATAAAACAATCAATCAACACAGTAGTAATTTATATATGGGCACGCATGAGGGTTTTCTTTTCAAGATAAATACTAGATTGAAGCCCTCGACGAGTTGGCAATGAATCTGGGAACAAATAACTAATGATGACAACTCGGGTGAATTTATGTATAATGAAAAATACCCAATAGGATTTCTATACAAAAAAACTATGGGATTTTTCGACGAACTGCACAGAATATACTATACCAAATTCGTCGTTGGAAGCCGCTAGCATCAGCACCACTATGCCATGTCTAGTATGAAGAAAGTGTAGCAGATGTTTCAACGAGAATAGCGCCAAATCATGTTACATATTCCAAAGTTCACGTACATAATATAAATGTCAATGTGTTGTAAAACTTTGCATATCCTCCTATTAATACCTTCAAAACACCAGTGGGTCCTACTGATAAGATGCCATATATTTCACATGTTACGAAATCCGCTACTCCCATCTATTTAACAGGCTCATCATCTTTTGTTCCAAAAGATTAGAGCATTTAAGAACGTGGGAGCTCAAAATTTATCAATGGAGAGCCTTGACACGAGGAAATACTACAACCATGTTCAGCTTCCCGTAAATGTAATAGGTTCTATCATGGTGGCACCTTCCCGACCTTCTCCCAAAACCATACTCTATATTTCCAATCTAGATGACCATCTCCATGTAAGGTGTAGATTTGATATATTGCTTGTGTACAACAATGAATCTCATAATATTTATGGCACCACAATTCCTGCGAAGGTTATTCGTGATACACTCTCGCTAGCATTGCCTCACTGTTACCCGATTGCAAGTCATATAAGGAGAACCCAAGACAGCCAAAAAATGCAGGTAGACTGCACCGGAGAGGGTGCTCTCTTCATTGAAGTTGTTACGAACAACAATCTTTTACAGCTCGGGGGACAAAATCAAAGGGTAGTTTTTCTGATTTTGATTGACAACATTGTTAAATAGTCAATTCATGCACAACATAAAATTTGCTCCAAGGGTTTTTTAAGCACAATATCACATCATCCTAAAAAACAAAGCCATACATTTTAGAGATTTTTCCAGGAAAGGAGGCATTAATATTCCTATTATCGAACAACATATCAGATAGGTTGAGATAGTAAACCATTAATTCATATATGATGGTTTCTCTAAAAAACCTTCTTTGTTGAAAGCAGACAATGAAAACTCTCTATCCAAGGAGAATATAATATAGTCGTGGGGACGAAAACAAGGGAAGTAAACAAGTAATTTTACATCAGCAAGCATGCTTGGAGCTAGTTTTTGAAGAGCTAGAAAACGTCCAAAACTACAAATCCTCCAAAAAGGAGAGAGATGATGAATGCAAAAACATGGAGATGGCGGCCTTGTCACATAAGTGATGGAGGGGTTTGCAGATGTTTGGAAGGTCAGAGTGGTGGAATCCAGTGCGGTTGAGGTTCGTCACTCCTACTACAACCAACATCCCATATGCAAAAACCTGCTCGCCATTGCATCCTTGGTTGTAACGATATGTTTGATGCCTTCAACAGCTGCCACAGTCGAAAAATGCCCCAGGCGTGACGCACCAAACGTAAAATACTCTCTCTAAAACGTTCACTCAGGGAATAATTAAAAACGATCAGACAGACACGGTCTTTCAAGGACTGACACAACAGATTAATGTTTCCTGGGGCATTTTAGGGTTTCTCTACACTGCCAAAACGAATCTCAAAGCACATGCAGGGATTGGAAGGAAGTTGCAGAGGAAGAGGGACAAATGAATAATTTATGCACTCATATTGCAGCAGAAGAGGACAAAGACGCTACAAAGATAGCAATTGTTAAACCATGACGTTATGGACAGCTGCCATAACTTAATTCAGGCCCTAAGAACTAATATGCATTTTATTAATATGATACAAGTGCCCTACGAACAAATAGTAAAGAGATAAAGGCTTTTGTTATTGATAGGTTCCACAAGCGAACTTGGGATAAAGGGCTCGGGAGAAAGAAAGAGTATTATATTGAAAAGTTTAACCCCGCATACAATCATCAAAAAGCGTACATCGGGGCCAATATATCTTGGAGAGACAAAATGTTTATTGCCCAATTAAGAACCAATTCCCATCAACTCCGTTGTGAAACTGGGCGTTGGAAAAGACCAAAAGAAGCTTGGGAAGAAAGGGTGTGTGTGTTATGCACCTCCGGAAAAGTAGAAACAGAAAAACTTTCATTTTAGAGTGTGAAGCTTTCAAAGACAGCAGGAACAACTATATAAATATCTTGACAGCTAGCTCATGGTATAATTTATTCAGCGAGGGGACAATGGAGAAATTGGGGGAGCTCATCATCAAGTTGAACAGGAAAAGGGTTGAACTGTTGAAATCAGTGTGTGAGGCGGTCTGTCCCATAGGCTATTGTTAGCCTCGTGGACGTTAAAATCATTTCTTCTTCTTCTTCTACACATATAAATACATGATTTGTTACTTTTGGATTCATCTTCGAAGAGGTCTCTTGGACTCCCAATGATAGTTCCTCTTCACTTGTGACTTTTCAGGTTGTTTTGCAGACTAGGGGAGAAATTCCTTGGGCGGAGTAAGTATTCAAATGAAATCCTGAAAGCGTTTCAAATGGAGGACTCATGAGTCCTAACCTATGGACACACCCATGATCATTAATCTGAAGAAGGTGGCAACTTCAGATTTAGAGTTGGTGGATCCCACATTGTATCGTCATGTGATGGGCTCCTTAATGTATTTTGTCAACACTAGATCAGACATATGTTTTTTTGTGAACATCTTCAATCAGTTCACGGTGGATTTGTGATGTAGACCCTATCGGCCCTCGGGACCGAGATTCGCTGACAGGATCATTCTATATGCCCTTGAACTGGATCGGCTCTTTCGGATTCCCTGCTGGAATCTCCTTTCGTTCGATCCACAGGTCCTTTTTTTGCAGCTCGCAATCTCGCGAGTTCGCGAGTCGTGACTCCCGACTCTTCCCTCTCAAATCCGCAATACCTAAGATCGCGAAATGGGTATAGCCCTTTCTTCCGTCAGCGCCCTTCTTGCATGACCGCCAGCTAGGCTAGGCTCTAGCACTTTTCGCCTCTCGCACTTTCGCGAGTTCAAAGGTCCAACCTTGGCACCTTTCGTTCCCGAACCCCCGAGAGGCGATGTTGACTTTTCTCCTCTTGTTCTCGCTACTCGCGACTTCGCGAGTCGAAGGGTCGAGCTCACGTACTCTTATCTCGCGAATCCCCGAGACGCGAGAGGTCAACGGGGTGTTGACTCCTCCCAATATGTGACGTGTGTCCGCCAGTCTACTTCCCGACCCCACCTTGCGGTTCTGCCACATGTTTCCTCCATGCCTCGGCTCTCGGCACTTCGCGACTTTTGCGATTGAGAGTAACTCCTCTCAACCTCCGAACTCCCAAACACGCGAAATGCAATGGGGTTTTTGATCCAACGGTCCTCCCGTGACCTGGATCCAACGGCTACCCTCGCTCCTCGCGATTTCGCCACTCGCGACTTGGAGCGCCCAAGTCTTGGGCTCTTACCCTGTGAACTCTAAGTTTGTGAGATCCCTAGATCTCTGCCACCTGTCCTCCTCCTAACAGACGGCTACGATTTTCTCGCGGTTTCGCGACTTCGGAACTTTCGGGACAAGAGTCTCGACCTCTTAACCTCCGATATGCCGAAATGGCGAAATTCTGACACGTCGTCAACGCGGGTCCCATGATGGAACTTCCCGCCTTTTTGGAATTTCGGACTTCGCGAATCCGGATGCTGTGCTCTCGGATCTCCGACTAACGAAACCCCGATATGGTCAACAAGGGTTTGACCTCCGTGTTGGCGAGCATGCCACCTATCCACTCTCAGATGGACGGTCATGATTCACTTCGCGACTTCGCCACTCGCGAAATCGAAGGACTTCCTCTTCTGAACCTCGATGTCCGAAACCCCGATAGAGAGGATCTTGTGACACGTGTCCTTCCAATCAGACGGCTCAGATTCTTTCGCCTTTTCGCGATTTCTGAGGTCGAGTGCTCGGACTCTCGTCCTCTGGACTCCCAAACTCCCTAATGCCGAAATCCCGATACGACTCCTTCGGGACTTTCTCTCCCCTGTTCACAAAGGCTTAAACTCCGCGTAACTCCTGACAGATCTAACGGCTATCAGCTGTCTGAGTGAGATCCAACGGCTCACGATCTCCTCTTCTCCTGTGCGCTTTCCTGCTGCTCCCTCGACGTAGAAACTTTTAACGGTCCAGATCCGACGGCAGCTATGCTCCCTCCTAAGCTTCTGCGCTTTCTTTCGATGCTTGGAAGATTTCCCAAGTGATAAAGGCCTCGACCTTTGCCTTACTTCTGCGAGCTCTTCAGCTTTGAGTCTCGCCTACGTTCACAATGGCGTCATTCCTCCTGAGTTTCTCTCTCTTTGAATCCTCAAAGGATTCTTCGGCTTCTGCGCTTCTTGCAGAACCTCTGCGCACACAAGGTGTTATCCGTCCTAAGCTTTCCTGTAGCTTCGACCTCCAAGGAAACTCGTCATTTTTCCTTTCTCCCTCCAATGGAGAATTCAGATGCCCTCCTGGCACTCTATCTGCTCAAGCAACCTATTGTTGAGTCTTTCAGGGTGTTCAGTAACCCTGCGAAGATCCTTCTATGGACTCTTCTTCAATCTCTGAACTCAAAGAGTTCCTTCTGTGCACTCTAGTACTTACTCAATGCTCTCCTGGCAAAGTATCAAGAATTCTCAGATGATTCTTACTTCTAATGAACTCACAGTAGAGTTCTTCTTCTGTGCACTCCTTGCACTGGCTCAATGCCCACCTGGCAGAGCTTTACAGAACTCCTCAGAGCTTCTGTATGCAACTGTGTTTCTCCACAGCTTTGCCTCCTGAGGTGTTCAACAACCTCAAAGGTCTTCCTCTGAGCTATCGATTTCAGCTATTGTGCCCTCCTGGCACATCTTTGTCTGACTCCGCAGAGTTCAGAAGTGCTTCAGTGCACTGGCTATCAGAACCCGCAGCGTTCTGTCACACCCTCCTGGTGTGAAGCCTCAAAGACCTCTCAAGCCTGAAAATCAAACAACTCTCTGCAAATGTCTAGCATACATCTGCAGCATAAAGAACACACAAAGACATTCTCATAACACAGACAATATGCAGGAAAAACTGCTTTGGTTTATATTAATCAAAATGTCTCTATACAAAGGTGTTCTGAGCGCGGAATGTAACAAGGTCTCGGCTCCTTTTCTTCTACTCTCTCCTCGCAGACTCTCTCCCATGAGATACAATTATCATCCCAGATATTTTACATGAGGGGGCTCTTTGAGCTCTTACCTCCAACCTACCTACCCTATTCAATGGCATTGAATGGGTTGTCTAGTCCACAAATCGGATCTAGATCTCAGCTTTCAAAACATTAAAGGCCTATCTACCTACAGCCTGTGTGCATAGCATGGCCTCACGGCTCAACAGCGTAAGATATAAATTACATTCAAATTCAAAATTGAAGACGATGGTTGCGCCTCTCTTCAGCTTTGAATGCACGCGCTGACGTGGCTAGCTGGCTGGCTGGCTAACGTGGAGAGATGCTCCTGCATCAATTTGAGGAAAGAGCATAAGGTAGCAACAAAATATGTGCTCAAATATTTCAGGGGCATAGTGGAGTATGGATGAGTATATCTTGGAGATGGTGAAGTGAAGTTGCAGAGGTATTCAAACTCATATTGGGCAGGCAGTGCAACATACATGGATAACACCTCTCAGTGCTTCTTTAGCTTGGGATCAGTGATGATATCCTAGTTCAATAGGAAGTAGATATCCATAGCACTTAGTTCAGCAGAGACAAAAGACATGGCAGCCAATACTGCTAGTTGTGAGGCCATCTAACATCACAAGTTACTTACAAGATTGTTTGATTGGGAGTTTCCCACAATGATTTACTATGATAATCAAAGTTTTATCAAAATATTTAAGAATTTGATGTTTCATGATAGGTCCAAGCACATAGAAATTAGATATCACTTCATATGAGACAAAATTCAAAAGGGAGCAATGAAACTTTAGTATATTCCCACAGATCAACATGTAGCCAATATGCTAACCAAGCCCTTAACAAAAGGGAACTTTGAAGCATTCAGAGACAGACTTGGATTGGTGCATAATTCCTTCCTTGGTAAGAGGAGTGTTGAAAAATGTAGCTCAAGCAAGAGTTTCTTGCACAGGTTTTAGTGTGAACGTGCAAGAAGTGGTTCAAGACATTTTTTTGGTGACCATATTGGAAAAGTGGTCATTAATTCCATCTTATGATTTCACTTAAAAAATAAAAATAAAAGTGAAATTCTAATGTTTTGAAATTAACTTAGTTTTAGGGATCTAAATGAAATGTTGTAGAAGTTATAGAACATTAGTGACTTATAATAGGATTTAATCTTAGCCATACATATCAAGATTGAGTTAGATGACAGTTAAGAATGTGGAGATTAATTATTTCTCTCAAAGCATAAAGAGGACAAGATAGGAGAGGTCGATCGCATATGAGTAGAGAGGAAGAGAGTTGAAGGAAGGAAGAGTGCATTCAAGGAGAATGGGGGAAGATTGCTAAAACGAACAAGAAGGTACTAGCAAGTCGTATAGGCCATATCATTGTTATAGCCACCTTTTCTTTATGCACAAGCCATACACCTTCAAATATGGCCGTACACTATATTGTTGGAGTGTACTTCAGTGTTGAGAGGAAAGAAAAAGCAGTTTGTTGTCCAGGAATGGCAGAAACAAAGCACATTGTACTGTTGTAGTCGTACCCTCTTTTCACAGGTCATACACTATTGTTTGAGGTGATTTTATTGACCGTAAAGTTGTTGGTTCAAGCAAGTTGTAGAGGTAACCTTCAAAGCTTTGATCAAAGGAATGAAAAATTGATTAGAAGGAGAAATCCTTGTGTATGTGTTTTATTTCTTCCACTGTTCATTTTTTAACTACTGTGTAATTGATGCAATGTTCAGAAATTTAATTTTCTATTGTTAAATAAACTATTTGGAATTATTTAATGAGATAACATTAGGACAAAAATCACATAGGCTAGAAAAATTTACACACTATTAGCCCCCCATGCCTAGGGGTAACTAGAGGAGATCATGTCTCATGGCCCACAATGAAGACAGTAATCTCGACCATGATGATGATTAGCATGTCCACAGATAGCAATCCAATAGCCCCCCTCAGATTTGCCTCTTCTACTTTAGATCAACCAAGCTCATCACATCCAGTCAACTCAATGTATGGGAGATGGTAAGCCAACGTCACCATGAGGTATGTTAGTGCTTCTTTCATGCTAATTGTTGTGCTTAATGTACTAGGCATATGAATGAGGATCATTGGTTGAAGTTGGATACTGGATCACTAGCTCAAGAAGTTATGTTTATTTCCTTGTTTCACCTTGGTGGCCAACATCTGTGCCCTAGTCCTATGTTGTCACCACCAAGGGAAAAGGGGTACTACTGGGGGGGGCTTACAAGGGTAATGGTTTGTTTCCCCACCATACTCATCGCAGTGTACTAAACTTTAGTAATGGGTCATGGTCCATTCTCTCATAAGAAGAGGGGTTGAAGGCCCAGAGGTTGATTGTTGTTGCTAGCAAAAGAATAATGCTAAATAAAGAAAGAAAGAATAGTAAACGACTCTCAAAAGCTAGTCCAAACTTGAGCTCCACCCTTTCCGCATTTTCCCCAGTCCCAAAGCAGTGATGTTATAGATTGAAACCTTATAAAGGGGACTTGCAAATATGATAAGAGGACAAATAAAAAGGCAGATTAAGGGGTTTAGAAAAATGTAGCGCTTAAAAATCGGTAACTCAAGAGCAAGCGTACCCTGCACAAAGGCGCTCAGATAAATGGATTTAGTGACACCATAAACCATGAAGTAACCTCGATCCATATCACTATCACACTTACTCTTGAAGGGTTCTTTTCTTTCACTGCTTCCCCCAAGGCATATTCCTCTACCTGGGTCTTTTCTTTCACTATTTTGGTTGGCACACCTAATAGGGTCAAATGAAGGTCCTCCCATATTAAAACTTGTCAACTTACATAAAGTCTTGAGCTAATGTGAAATTTGAAGGGGATACTCGAAGTGAATTATTCATATGGCTTATATATTAAGTAACAACTTACTTTACATGATTCAAGGACTAGTACATCTTATGAGCATTGGCTTTACTTGACTTCATATTCTATTTTAACCTGGATGCCACTAACATGAATCTTGAAGGACACCCCAGGTTTTTCACCTAGAACGTTGTTCCTTTATTGCAAGATATGGCACATGTGATGCAAAGCAATGAGTTGCCCAGTGACTTGACACATTCAGACAATGGCTCTCACATCTTCAGGACCTTAGACGATGGATAGATGGGCTTGATTTTAACAGGTTTGGTATACATGTTGAGCATTGTACCTATTAGCGATATTTCTTGTCTCGGGATTAGGCGTACCCAGGTCTGCAATTTGCACGGGAAGCACCCGAGCATAACACGAGAGAATCCCGTTTTTTAGCAGCAAGTCAAGCGAGCGGGCGAAGTTTTGCCATCGACGGTCGAGATCCATCCATAGAAGCGGATCGACGGCCATCGGGTTTTCGGGGCCGACCAGTTGCCCAGGGTTTAGCAAGGGGAAGCGCCATGGGTCAAAACGAATCTGGACCGTCCGACCTCATTGGGACAGGTGGCAAGCCTGTCGGCATATCGCAGATTGGGGTTTAGAGGAGCAGGCACCCCTCGTTTCATGCATTTTGAAACCCCGAACCCCGAATTTCTGATAGCGCCCAGGATCAGGCCCATGGTTCTAGCGCCTAGTCGTAAGAGAACAGGCCTGGAGGAGGGGCATTTATGTTTGTCATTTGGCCACTCGGGCCCCGAAGCGTCGAGCTAAATCTCAGAAGGAAGGCATTGTGATGCTCCAGATGCTGATTCGACGTGAGCTAAATCCCAGTACCTGTTGGAGATTAATGAAGAAAAGAGAGGGTGGTTCAAACGTCACCTCGCTCATTTATTGCAGAGTATGGAGTTCCCGACTGAAAGTCTGCTCGGGAGGGTCCCCTATACCATTTCTCCTCAGGGAAGCCACGCCGAGTCTTCAACTCGCCAGAAGAACCTGCACACGCCAAGTCAACATTCAAAGGGTTTAGCTACCTCTGGCGCGGGCCATGCCGAATTAAGGTAGCGTATGACAGAGCAATGCAGGCCAGATTTGATTGAGGCGACGCCATCCATTAAAAGTTCTGAGACGCCTCTGCTGGGCGAAAGGAAGGGAAGAGTATATGTAGGCATTTTTTTTCCATTTTGTAAGGATCGATGGTTGAGCAGAGCTCCCTACTGTAATGTTTTAGCAGCTATTCTAGCTTTCAGCTTATGCATCTGTATATGAGATTTCTTGTTTTATGACAGACAGTTCTTCTTACTCCGTCTAATTTTCATCTCATGCTAAGAGGGTTCGTAAACGACTGACTCGTGCAAATTATTGCAGTGTTGTTATGATAAAGGATTTATTATTACATAATTGTGTCCTCTGGCTTTGCGTTTGAATGTAAGCCGATCTTGTGTTTAAATGCCTTCTTCTACAGTCTGTTAGAAACCTGATGTTTATAACAGACCTCCGCTTTTCTCTTGTATAAGTTGTTGGTTGTGGAGCCTGATTATCCTCCTGATTCAGAGGTCCTTGCTTTCAGTCGTGTTTATACCCCATGAAGTATTTACACCCCAGAAGTATGTACACTCTTCCACGCGGGGGAGTGCAGAGGGGGGGTACCCTTATAAAAGTATATTGTAATTTCATGGTAAATCTGGACCGTTCATTATAAGGTCGCAAATCTAACGGTAGAGATTATGTTAGGGTTTTTTGCCCTAGAAGGCAACCCTCTTTTATGAGGGAAATGTATTGCGGCTATGGTTGATGGTGAATATTGTGTTCTGAGAGAGGAGACTGTGAGAGAAAGAAGAGGAAGTTACAGCGGGTTTTGTTGTAGGTTGTATCCCTTCATTTGCTGGATAATAATAAAGGAAGGACCTGGCAATTTCTCTGGTGGACGTAGCCCACACTGGGTGAACCAC
>ML783875.1:295879-315394 GCA_009831015.1 Picea engelmannii | reverse complement strand
CTCACTTGCTCATGCATACCTGGCCTGGTTTCAGAGTTGGAACACTATTGTTTTGAGTTTACCTCCATTCGATCACCCATCTATAAACAACCATGACATAAAACTGATGGGCGTCGGGCTCTACTCCTGCTAGCAATCCAGGAGTGACTTCTGACGCTAACAGTACCCCAGGGATTTTTACTCATTGGATAGAGGACGTTGCACTAGTGGATAGTTGGATGCCTTGCAGACACTCCTCTCCACCTTGGACGATGTGCTCTACACCTTGAACGTTGGCCCTCCTTTGATGATGACATCACACTTTAGGGTTTGATGATGATGGGGCTTGATGAGCACTTGGGGTACCATTGATGATGTCACTAATATTGGGCCCATTTTCCGACAATTTACCGATGAATTTGCATCGCAAAAAACATTAAGCTTCCAACAAACGCTTGGACCCATTTTCGTCATTAGACAAGTGTCGCAATATCGACGAACAATGGTTTCATCTAAAGATCGATGGAAGTTCATCAAAAACGTTCGTTTAAAGTTCGACAAACGTTTGTCACAAACGTTTGTCTAAAGATCGACAGAAGTTCATCGCAAACATTCATCTAAAAATTCACAGAAGTTCATCGCAAATGTTCTGCTAAAGATCGACAAAAGTTCATCGCAAACGTTCATCTAAAGATCAACGAAAGTTCATCGCAAACGTTCATCTAAAGATCGACAAAAGTTTGTCCCAAACATTTGTCTAAAGATCAACATAATGTCGTCTAAAGATCGACAAAAGTTCTTCGAACGTCTAACGAGGGTTTCAAGAAATTAAAAAATATATATATAGAATGGCTTAGCCCTTATGGGAACTGAACCTTGGTCAATGGTTCACTAATCCTCACTCTAAAGATTTGGTGGACTGCTCTTTTGACTCTCATGGCAAATCTGAGACCGCAGATGTAATGTATCTTATCTCATCTATAACAATGTCAAGTGAATGGTAACAAGTTAAATATATATCATCTGTAACCACGAATTCATCTTCAACTACTCTGTTTCTGCTCCAAATCTGCTTCAAACTCAAATCTGATTGCTTCAAGCATAGCCTTGTGTTCATCAGTAAGCCTTTGAATCTCTTCCTAGAATTAACACAACAAAACACATAAGTTCCATTAAACTCCACAAAGGAACACATCCTCTGGTAATGCAGGTAAAATCTAGTTCACTAGCCATGCACAATTGGACAACCATTAAATATTTACTTGATTAATAGCCAATAACTCAAAAATATGTCACCTATCAAACATGAAGAACACTGGTAAAATACTTCATGTGTTAGCTCTTTAATATTTTCATTTCAACATTGTCATCTGCAAAGTACCCTTCATACAATCCTTTTTGCCAAAGCAACAGTTGGTATTGATATTGTTTCAAATGTTTAATATAATATAACAAATATTTTGCATTTTCTGCAGTTACTTTGCAATTTGATTATGGTAAGATACATGTCCAGTGACTCCCTAACAAACAGAAGGCATACAATGAGGACAAGTAAATCTGCCTATTTCAGACTCTCAACACAGGCTGTTAGATTTAATAAGAGACTTCCACTACAGAGGCAAAATTAATTGTTCAGATTCACATGTTTACAGTGGGTAGTTTACATCAGTAGGTCCAATTTGGATAGCCTTGGATGATCCAGAACATCAACAACCCTTTCTTGTTCAAATTCATTTACATAATTTCTAATCAAGTGATAGAAGGCAACTATTCGATATTTGGGAAATTTGTTAACAACTATTGCAATGACATGACTTCAGACCACAACTTAGGATACAAGGGAACCAAAAATTAGAGAATTAAATATATTAACAAGCAAAAGCAATAGAGGGTATGGCTGGTCATCCAAGGAATCCACCTCACAATCACAAGTTACCAAAAACATCAAACTTGAATATCCTAGTTGGAATTAGAGCTTGAAACATACGACACAACAACAATAATTCCATCCAGTTTTCCACCATAATATCGAAAGCCTGCATCTTGGGCAGCAGTGGAGAAAGGGGTCTGCTGGTGTGTATCATATGCTCTCTGCCTGGCAAGTGCAGTGATTTTCTGAGCTGTAATATAAGGTCCTAGCCTAGCCCTTACAGCATGGACTACTACAACAGTCTCTTCATTATTGTATAAGTTATCAAAGAGACCATTTGTACCAACAATAATTACATCATGTGTAAAGCAGTAGTGAGGGTAAAGAGCAAATTAATGGCTCAAAACCTGACAGCATCAATCCCAACTTTCAAGCAGCAATATTGTCTATAACTTCACGCAATTATATTTTCTATATAGTGTGGCAATACAATAAAGTATTTCCTGATTTGATGTACATTACAAGGAAGTGCCATGTAGGTACAACAGTTGTGAAATCAGATAGGTTATGGAAAAAAGGCCAAAGTCGACCTCTCAAATTTCTCTAATACTGTAGTCCCAACCCACTGCTTCAAAGTGCTTACAAGTCTTTTCAAACAACACTCCATTTCAAGTTCAACTGTAGCCAATTTACACACAAAAACTAGCATACATCCTATAGAAAAGAATTAAATGAGAACACTAGAACAATACTGCTAACTCATGAGTTGTTGCTTCTGCAAGTACCTGAAGCTCAAACTAGTCTGTTGTTCTTTCTTGCATCAAAAGAACTGTAGCATAGTACAATAAGAAACAAGTTCCATGAGTATAAATCAACAAACACAAATGAATATTACATCTTTCATCATCATTTGATGAACAAGAACCAAACAAAACTTTAAGTCTAAGGGAAGGTTTATCAACTTGATGTCAAAGGAAGTGCCATGAATAGGTACACCCCACAACAAACAAGTAGGGCGTGGGAACACAAACCCCACAACAAACAATTTACAAAAATAGAAATTATGAAAAGAAAAATTCTACTGCAATAATAAATTTCCATTATATGATATTATTGTAAAAATCGCTAAACATAAATAAGAGACTAGAGAATTAGATCATCTTACCTTATCCCGCTTGCCAGCATAGGCAAGGGTGGGATGGGAAATTCTGAACACAAGGATTGGGATCAAACCTTGAACATCTAAAGGACCAAAGTCATATTTATCCTCAGGCAAAGTTTTTGGAACATTTGAAGAATCAAAGTCATATTTATCCTCAAGCAAAGTTTTTGGAACATCAAAAGGATCAAAGTCGTATTTATCCTCATCCCAAGGATCCATCGTCTAGATGAAAAGTTTCCATTCAGGATATTTGCCTGCTGTAAGCGAATCATTAAGATCCTTTATTGCATGACTATGGTTTAACCCACCTACAATATGAGCTTCATCTTCCAATAGACACCAACTCCACAAATAGGCCTCTAATGAAACTTCACATATGATAACCAAGGTAAGGGTGGGGACACTGGACCCATCCTTGGGCCTGCAGTTTAATGGGATTCCAACATCATCAAAGAGAAAGGCGTGCAAACTCTATGGGTGCTGAGAGAAAAGTCTGGAATCCTCTAGTTTTCTTGAATGGGACTTTTGGATTCGGTTTCAAGACATGAACTATATATGGAAACTTCATAGTACAAATAAAGAACGTTATACAACATTTGCAATGCCCCAAAGAAAGCATCATTAATATCAGGTCATGACCAGACACAGCATTTGCGAGCAGTTACAAAGAAAACAAAAAACTAATACAATTTCATTCTGTGCCAGTGCATCATATACATTATGAATAAAACATAAATTCGGTAGTCGATCCAGAATTGTATCTTGAGATGTGTAGCCTCGTAAGGTTTGGAAACCTATACCTGTAACAAAGATGCCAAACACTGAATATACAAGTCTAGGCATTCAATGGCATTGAAGACTCAAGAGTCATATTTAACCAAACCTGTTGGTATCAGCAATGCCACCAGAAAATAAATACAATAAGGAATGCTAGAGCAAATCAAAATTCCATGTGATCTGCCTCTAAAGCATGAGGCATCCACAGATATTACCAAGATTTAGAAGTGATCGACAAATTTCAAATTTGTTAGTTGTCCATATACAGCAATGAAACTATGAACACCATTTTCTAAAATATTTGTGTCAACTAATCAGCACATGTTTATTACAAAGAACGTCAAAAAAGGAAAGTCAATTCTTTGGTTTTTAGAAACTGTACCAATATTATACAAAAAGCTTAGCAAAAATAAAGGGCTCCCCTGCTTAATGCAAAGTCAATTCTTGACAAATTGTAAAAACCATTCCTCCAGAAAGAGCATCTTATTCTCTTCCATCTTCGTCATCTTCCCTTGCTTCCTTCACATCAATTGTAAATTCATATTCTTGATCGCACCCAAGATATGAATCATACATGAAATATAATGTGTATTTCTTTTCTCCAAGCTCTGATGGCGCAATGATATCAAGCTTAACTTTACATTTTCTCTGAAGTGATACCCTCTTAATAGCCAGCAACTGATTGCTACTTGGATCCCCAACAACTAGCCACCAACCTTATTCTTTTGGTTTGGGATACCTGTGTGCATCAACTGGACCTAATTCCTGTCTTCCTTCTAGATCTCTTTCAAGAGTAACTTGCAATGTAACATTTTCCCCAGCTCTCACATCATCACTCTCTAATACATCATATGCCAGATCAATGTTTGGAAAGCGGTTAAAAAGACGAGCAATGCCTAACAACTGTGCATCTGTCATCTGTAATAATTCACGTCTTTTGTCATCCTCCATCTCAACTAAATCAAAAACAGTCTCAATGCTTTTACCTGGATTTCCCTGGCACTTTTTGGCAAATTCCTTTGTAAAATGTGGAAGCTGCAATAGGACAGAATAATGCTCCCAAAGACCTTGGGTAACCATTTGGATCAATTCCTTTGCTGCAATAGCTGGGTTCAACCAACCATTACTAGAAATAACATCCACCATTGACTGAAGAAGCCGACTTGAAAACAACCCCCAACACATTGAACTGCTTGCAACACACACCTGAATTGCCCCTGCACTAAACAGCCGAATGACCAATTCTTTTTCCATTAAACTGAGACCTTCATGTAGATACCCAACACCATGAGTCAAGACATGACTCAAAGTAGATTCTTTAACTTTTGCAATGAAAGGTGCCAGATCTTCTTTAGTACATGAAGAAATTGGGATCTCTCTCCGCCATCTGCATTTGAGTATGTGACCAGATCAAGAGCAGTAAGTCGTGCATGTTTCCAAGTTGGTTTGCCTTCCTTTGCATGTTGAACTATTGATGTGTATGTTGGCTTGGTCATTGCCTGCATTCGAGCCTCAAAATTGGCTATATCAATCCCCTGAATGTGAATCTCAATTGGTACAGGACTCACACCAGCTGGAAAATTGAAAATCCCATGTGCAGTAGCATCAATCTGTTGAATTTTTATGCTTGATCTACTTGTTAACATTCTATTCAATTTTGCATAGCATAAGCATCGTGAAGCATAAACCCTAAGCATTAATTGCATCATACATTTATCCAAGATCACAAGAAGATAACCATGCACAAAATACACAAGAGATATCCTCGGAAACCCTTTTTCACAAGGGAGAAAAACCCAGCAGCAACCTTTCACTAGATAATAGATAGTCCAAGAGAAAATCCAATCACCAAGAAGAAGTACGCTAGAATCCCAAGAGGCTAGCACTACACAAGAGAGAGAAAGTGATCCAAGTGTGTTATGAAAAAATGAGAGATAGTTCTCTCTATTTATACAAGTCCAATGAGAACTTTTTCCTTTCCAAAAGGTGTCTCTTCATCCAGGCCGACTTCAGCAGATTAGGTCTTCTACACAAGATGTTGGGCTTCTGATGGGTCTTCTACACAAGACGTTGGGCTTCTTCTTGTCTCTGGTCATCATAGTGAAAGGTTGCATCAATATGTCACACATGGTTGCACCCAGTGTGAACGTCCTCATCTTTTCTAGGGGCTACGACCCACTAGAGCAAGTCATCATCATCGTCAAGGGTTGCTCCCTCATGATCTGTCCACTTGGTCAACTCCCAAGTGACATGTCCACATGGTCTGCTCCCATGGAACGTTGGGTGCCCTCCCAGGACAGCTTGCCATTCCTCTAACAAGTGTCATGCTCAACTCAATCTCAGAGGAGCGTTCAACCCAACCCGATATGGGGAGAATATCAGGAGCATCCCCACAGATCAACCCAACCCATCCACCTGGGGAGAAGACTCGTCTCAGGTCAACCCAGCCCACAGCACAACTGAGGAGAAAACAGTCTCAGGTCAACCCAGCTCAGTCCATCGGGGAGAAGATAGGGAGAAGGCAAAGGTCGACCTAGCCCACTGCACTGGGGAGAAAACTTGAAGAATGTCTCACGAAGTTGCAATCATCAACACTCCATCTCAGCAAGAGGGACATTCTCTGTCACGCCAAGTTTATCACAAAAGTACACGAACTTCGACTTGGCAAAGGGCTTAGTGAGAACATATGTGATCTACTCATCAGTAGGAAGGTATTCCACTCAAACTGCCTTCCACTGCACAATATCACGAATATAGTGATACTTGATCTCAACATGTTTGGTACTATCGTGAGATATTGGATTCGCTGAGAGCTTCACACAACTCTGGTTGTCACAATATATCACGGTGGGATTTAGCATCTGGCCAAACAATCCTGCAAGGAGTTTGCGAAGCCACACTGCTTCGCGTACTGTCGTACATACTTCAATGTACTTTGATTCTGCAGTACTCAGGGCCACAGAAGTTTGTTTTCTGCTGCACCAAGAAACCATGGCAGATCCTAGGCTGAAGCAACATCCGGAGGTTCTCTTTCTGTCAATTGTGCTTCCTACCCAATCTGAATCGACATATCCCTGCAATCTCATGTCGATACTAGAAGCATATCTGAGGCAATGTCCAATTGTGCCTCGTATGTATCTCAACACATGCTTCGCAGTCACCCAATGTATCTGTCTCGGCTGACTCGTGAACTGACTAAGTGCATTCACTGCATAGGAAATACCAGGTCTGGTATTAACCAGATACATCAGTGATCCAATCAGTTGTCGATACATAGCCGGATCAATCAAGTCTGAATCGGAAGAAGACTCACTCAACTTCTTCAGATTCGCCACCATCAGTGTGTTCATGGTCTTACAGTTTGTCATGCCAAATCTCCTCAAGATCTCAACTGTGTACTTCCCTTGACTCAAGAAGATCTCATCAATTCTCTGCCATACTTCAAGTCCCAAGAAGTAATGCATCAATCTGAGATCCCTCATCTCAAATTCAGAAGCCAACTCATGCTTGCACCAAGTAATGAGATGCTCTGCTCCGGTGAGGAATAAGTCATCAACATACAGAATCAGAATCAAGGATTCACCATTGTCAACTTTGTAGTACAGGTTGGCATCAGCAACACTCTTGTTGAAACCCAAACTCATCAGATATCCATCAATCCTCGCATACCAAGCACGAGGGGCCTGCTTGAGTCCATGTAGAGCTTTCTTCAACCTGCACACAGGGGACTCCTTCCCATGAATCACAAAGCCATTTTGTTGCTCGATATACACCTCTTCCTCCATCTCGCCATTACGAAAGGTTGTCTTCACGTCCATCTGATGTAGTCTCCAACCCAAGGCTGAAGCAAGTGCAATAATCGTCCGAATGGAGGTATATCGAGCAATAGGAGCAAAAGCCTCATCATAATCTATTCCCTCCACCTAAGAGAATCCTCTGGCCACAAATCTCACTTTGTGTTTCTCAATGCTCCCATCAGCTGCATGTTTTATCTTATAAATCCACTTGGAAGTCACCACAGACTTTCCTTTGGTCCTTGGAACAATGTCCCACACATCATTCTTCATGATGGACTAATACTCCTCCATCATGGCATCCTTCCATACTGGATGGCTAGATACCTCCTCATAACTGGAAGGCTCAGAATCAATGATGTGGCTCATGGTTGCTATATAACTCGAGAATCTATGGGGTCTCTTACTTTCTCTGAAAGTACCACGAGGAGTTGCATGTCCCTCTGCCTCCTGAAAAGTCTGACAAGCCCAAGAAGGTCTTTTCCGACCCACTGTAATCTCTTTAGGAACATCAATAGGATGTACTGGCTCAATAGGATCAACAAGATCAACAGGCTCAATAGTCTCTACTGGCTCGTCTGTCTGTCTCTGTATTGTTGGGGTGTGAGGTGGGGAAGACACCATCTCTTCCTCTCTCTCACTGTCAGTCTCTATGTGAGACCTTCTCGAATTTCTGAAAGCAACTTCCTCCTCAAAGGAAACATCTCGACTCACTTCAATTTGTCTCTGACCTAAGATGTAGATCCGATATGCCTTCGATGATTCACTGTACCCAACAAATGTGCACTTCCTGCCAAAGGGTTCTAGTTTTGATCTTTTCTCCTTGGGTACGTGAATGTAGACTGGACACCCAAATATCCTAAAATGTCCTACTTTAGGCTTAACTTCGGTGAAGGCCTCTTCGACAGTTATGCTCTTCAAAATCTTGTGAGGACTTTTGTTTTGCACATATACTGCGGTCATGGATGCTTCTGCCCAAAGAAACATCGGTAGACTCTGATCATGGATCATTGCCTTGGTTGCTTCCACAATAGACCTATTCTTCCTCTCTGCAACTCCATTTTGTTGAGGGTCGTAAGGAACAGTGTACTCCCTCTTAATCCCTACCTCAATGCAGAAATCAGTAAAACATTTGGAGGTATACTCTCCTCCATTATCTGATTTCAAGGTCTTAATCTTCCTTCCGGTCAGGTTCTCAATCTGAGCTTTAAATTCTTGGAATCTAACAAGGACTTCTTCTAACTCCTTGGATTTCAATAAGTAAATCCACGTCTTCCTTGAGTAATCATCAATGAAGATCGCATAGTATAGGTATCCACTCAAGGAAGCAACCGTCATAGGTCCACACAAATCTGAATGTATTAGATCTAAGACTCCTTTGGATCTGTTGTCACTACTAGAAAACGTCCCCTTGGCATTCTTTCCAAGAGCACAGCCTCTGCAAACGCCATCATGCTCAACACAAAGTGGTGGAAGTCTAGTCACCATCTTCCCCATAGTGGGAAGAGCTCTGTAATGTAAGTGAGCAAGTCTTTTGTGCCAAAGCTCACTCAGACTGATAGAATCATGTACAAGTGCCTGAACTTGATGTACTGTCAATTTGTACAAGTTGTCTTCTCGAACACCAATTACACTGGTTGAATCCATACTAGAGTTCCTGTGCCATGCAAGAACTTCTCCATCGGAGAAGGCAACCTTGTAGCCTTTGTCCTCTAAGGCTGAAATAGAGACAAGGTTCCTTCTCATTCCCGGTACAAACAGTACATCACTCAAATGAAGTGGAATACTTGAGTCCAATTCAAGGGAGGTGTTTCCAGTTCCCTTCACAACGCATCTAGCATCGTCACCAAGTACAACGTGTAACCGAGAATCCTTCTCCACTAGTTCAATGAGATGTTCTTTACATCCAGTCATATGTCTGGAAGCACCACTGTCAATTAACTAGACATTATTGCTAGTAGGAACCATACCTGAGAGGGTTGAGATGAAGAAGAATTCTTCAACAAGATCGGATCTGGTGTGAGGTGGATCTTCATCAACGTTGGCAGTGGTTGCATGCCTCCTTCCTTTCCTTCGTATAGGACAGTCTCTGGCATAGTGTCCATATTTATCACATCTGTAACACTGAACTTTTGACATGTCTTTCTCCTTGTGTTCATGAGCCTGATGTGGCTTTCGTTTCCTCTGAAATCTTTGCGTACCTTTTCCTCTTCCTCTGCCTTTCCTTGCATGAGAGGCAAGTGCATGACTTTCATCCTAATGGGAACTATGTGCACCTCTCACTGCAAGTCTTATCTCCTCCTAAGTGCAATCTGCCCATAATCGATCAAACTTAGGCAATTTGGATCGTCCACTGATACTTTGGATGAATGGGTACCAATGACTTGGAAGACCATTGAGGGTTAGCATTACCAACTCTCTGTTTGAGATGATTTCTCCAATGGCACCTAATTGATCTCTGATCTCAGCAATTTTCATGAAGAAGGTGCAACTGTATCTGCTTTGGTCATTTTAATATTCTAAAGTTGGTGCTTCAAGGCAATGGCTCTGTTGGTCTTCTTACTTTCAAACAACTTCTTCAAAGCATCAAACATCTCTTTGGTCATCTTCATTGGGGAGATGTGTGGAATAAGATGATCTTTCACAGAGTAAATGATTATCTTTCTAGCCTTGGCGTCATTTTTCTTCCACTGAGTTTTATCTGACGCATTTGTTGGTTCTGGTACAAATTCCTCCCCAAATTTTATTAGGTCACTCTCTTCTAGAGTGATGAGTAGTCTTGATTTCCAAGAGTTGAAGTTAGAGGCTCCATCAAGCCTATCTTTCATAGGAACATTGCCCACCATGATTGTAGAAACCCTAGAAACCGAAATCTGCAAAAACCCTAGAAACCCTAGGGCCGAAAATCCAAACTTTTCCAATTTTCAATCTGAAGATTGCAGGGGATGCCCTGGACTAGGTCGTACCTGCTTGTGAAGAGATTAGGCCCAATGCTCAAGGGAAAGTGCTAAAACTAGCTTGACAAGGAAAAAGAGTAAGGGTCGTTTTTGCAGTTGCAGTAAGAAGGTGATGGCTAGCTTGGAAAGGTGTTGGAGAAGCTTGTGCAATGGCTCTTTCAGGAACACTGCTCTGATACCATGTTGAATTTTTATGCTTGATCAGCTTGTTAACATTCTATTCAATTTTGCATAGCATAAGCATCATGAAGCATAAACCCTAAGCATTAATTGCATCATACATTTATCCAAGATCACAAGAAGATAACCATGCACAAAATACACGAGATATCCTAGGAAATCCTTCTTCACAAGGGAGAAATACCCAGCAGCAACCTTTCACTAGATAATAGATAGTCCAAGAGAAAATCCAATCACCAAGAAGAAGTGCGCTAGAATCCCAAGAGGCTAGCACTACACAAGAGAGAGAAAGTGATCGAAGTGTGTTATGACAAAATGAGATCTAGTTCTCTCTATTTATACAAGTCCAATGAGAACTTTTTCCTTTCCAAAAGGTGTCTCTTCATCCAGGCCGACTTCAGCAGATTAGGTCTTCTACACAAAACGTTGGGCTTCTTCTTGTCTTTGGTCATCATAGTGAAAGGCTGCATCAATATGTCACACATGGTTGCACCCAGTGTGAACGTCCTCATCTCTTCTAGGGGCTACGACCCACTAGAGCAAGTTATCATCATCGTCAAGGGTTGCTCCCTCGTGATGTGTCCACTTGGTCAACTCCCAAGTGACATGTCCACATGGTCTACTCCCATGGAACGTTGGGTGCCCTCCCAGGACAGCTTGCCACTCCTCTAACAAGTGTCATGCTCAACTCAGTCTCAGAGGAGCGTTCAACCTAGCCCAATATGGGGAGAAGATTAGGGTGTACCCACACATCAACCCAGCCCATCCACCTGGGGAGAAGACCCGTCTCAAGTCAACCTAGCCCAGCACAATTGAGGAGAAAACCAGTCTCAAGTCAACCCAGCTTAGTCCATCGGGGAGAAGATAGGGAGAAGGCACAAGTCGACCTAGCCCACTGCTCTGGGGAGAAGACCTGAAGAATATCTCACGAAGCTGCAATCATCAACACAATCCACTCTCCAAGATCTTTAGCATTTGCAAGTGAAGTAGAAAGAGCAATAATGCGAATACGATTTTCAAATTGGATTGGCTTGAAATATATCTCATTCTGGATACGATTACCTCCAGGATTGGACCACCCTCTCCGCCAATTAAATGAAGTTCATCCACAATGAAAAGGCTGACTTGCTGAACCAGTTTGTTCTGCTTCCATCTCCGAGATAAGGCATTCTCTGGTGTGCTTATTATTATCTGACCCTTTTCAAAGAGCTTCAAATCAGCTGCAGATTCACCTGTCAGTTCAACTACTTTCAGTTCCAATCCTTTGCCAAATTTCTGTTCCCAATCCCGATATGTCTCTTTGGCAAGAGCTTCTATAGGAGCAATATAGACACATCAAAATACACTGTCTGTGCCCTTTTGATGCAATCATGGTAAAGCAAACTCAGCACAAATAGTCTTCCCACTACCAGTAGGTGCTGCAACTAAAACATTATCATCTGAGTTATAGAGCACTGTAAATACCCAAGTTTGAATAGGATTGAAGTGTCTAAACTGTTGATATAGTGCTTCATATGAAGGACCTCTTAACGCAAACACAGGAAGTGGCTGCAAGTCTAGCAACTCAGTTGGAGGTGGGTATTTTTCTGGCAAAATAAGATGTCTAAATGAAACTGGCAATATCGTCTGCAACCCCAACCACTTATCAGATACAACACGAATAAAGTACTGGGGAGGAAGAGTTTCATGGATGGGGACAGTGAAGCTCAGATGATGGTCATCTTCAACATACTGCATTTTCAACATAAATTATTCATGGAGTATATATTCACCATCATTGTCTTCTACTATTCTTCGAAAAGGTTCACATATCCACGAATCTTTTCATCCCACTGAAAATCTGGAGTGATAGTTAGTTCCACCTTCAATACAGTTCGTGTTATTGGGTGGACGTGACCAGAAAGATCCAGCTTTGGAAACTGATGGACAAATTTATGAATGATTTTCCCCATCTTTGGAAAACAAATGAGCTCCCCAATCTCTTGAGCTGAGAGATCATAGTATCGATCCCAAGCTAAATCTTTCTTTTCAATTTTGGTCAAAATATCATTTGGAATGCCTTTGAATTGACGAAGAGGAGTTTGAACACTCCACATGTGCTTATTAACCATCCTGCACAGGTTAAGAGCTCTTTCAGCTAACTGTGCCCATCCTCTTTTTAGGACAATCTCAAAAAGTGTTCTTATGAGGTGGCCTGCACTCTGGAAACATAACCAAAAAGGAAAAACATTTGTATTAGAAATTTAAAATAAACACTTAGTGCAAGAGAGATGGTAGCAATTCTATGAAAATAAACATTAATGCAAAATAGGCTCTAAAGAACCCAGCACAGCCTACAATGCCCTCAATACCACTTTTACAATTTTTGAGAAGGAAAATAAAAATACAAGATTTCCAATTAATAAAGCAACAAGAAATAGTTTACTGCACAATGGGTCCATATGTAACAACATACCTGAGTAATGAACACCATGTCAGATGTGAGAGTGTTAGAATTAGGAAAAAAAAAAACAAGAATTTAACTTTTCAAAAAATTTCTGTAGACAGAATCAGCATGAACACATTAAACTTATACAGATCTGAACTCCAAAAATATTCTGAGTATGCTAGGTAGTTAGATCTGAACTTAGAAAATAATTCTGAGCATGAACAGTAAATAGATCTAAATCATAAACAATTTCTGAGTGAGTAAAACACTTAGATCTGAACTAGAAATTAGTTCTGAACATGTATAGTAGATAGATCTAAATCATAAACAATTTCTGAGTGAATAAAACACTTAGATCTGAACTAGAAATTAGTTCTGAACATGTATAGTAGATAGATCTAAATCATAAACAATTTCTGAGTGAGTAAAACACTTAGATCTGAGCTAGAAATTAATTCTGAACATGCATAGTAGATAGATCTAAACTGTAAAACATTTCTGAGTGAACAACACACTTAGATCTCAACTGTAGATGTATTTGTAAGTCAGATCTGTACTGTAGATATATATCTGAGCATGCAAATTGAATAAATCTGAACTAGACAATAATATTAAAGCATGCTAAACAATAGATCTAATAATAAGCAATGTAATAGAACTGAAAACTGCAACTTACCTCTTGATAATCTTACCTCAGTATGATGAAGTAGAACATAACACATATGAGAGATAATAAGCCAYTKAAGTATGCTCAGACAAGTCTTTGAGTCATGGATCTACCTCAAGGGWTAKATCTTTAATCAAGAGAAAAATAGRACTGATATGCCACCATGTAAAACCTCACACAAACACACTCAAAAACCCCAACAAAGAAAACTGGAATCAAACCATTGTTCTGGCCAGCACTTAGGAAGAGATGTAACAACAAGTGAAGAGGAGGCTTTGAAGCTTCAAATCAGCACGACAGTCCTAGATCAACACCTAACTACCCAGTAGTAGGGCTGCGGTCTAGATCTGCTCAAAAGTAGACTTAAGGGAGGGCCGGCTTCAGCAGTCAAGGAAGGGTGGCAGCAAGAACACTTCCCAGCAGAGTTTTATTCACCCTCAACACACACAGCGGCAGCATGAACATCATAGAAGGGACCTGGCAGCAAAACAATGGAGAGGCTGAACTGTACTGTCACAAGGAGGCTGCAGCTAGACACAAGGAGGCTGCATCACTCATAGAGCAATCCGCCACTCTTTTGGAGAGAGAGGAATGAGTGAGTGTAAGTAAATAGTGAAAGGGGAGGGTTCTTATTAATACTTTTAGGCTAGGGTTAGGCTAATAAAAAATATAATTAAAATAACATATTTAATTAATATAAATATTAATTTAAATATGTTATAATTAATCATTAATTAATATTTTTCATATTAACCCCTAAAACAAAAATACAAACCCCCAACCAAACTCAAGTTCAAGAACCAAGGGTGGGGATTTTAGGAGAGGTTTACTTAGTGGCAACACATGTCCATATAATTTTCAAGGTGACCAATTACCTTTATCATCACTACATATGGGATACATCCCTCATGTGGTCATGCCCATCTTCAAAATCTCTCCTAGGTCGTGTGGACAAATCTTGGTATTACACCAAGAACTACTTGATCAAAGATCAGGTTGCCCCATAACATATCTGGGGTCTTATCCACCAAGGTACAAGACCAAGGATCAGCCCATGCTTTAGACATGGGTACGCTGGAACACATCCAAGGGCCCTAGACATATCTAGGGACTTAAACTGCTTGGTCCCAGACCAAGAACCCCAGTCATCTACTGGGGGCCCTCTCAAGGGTCTTTACTACTTGGCCCCAGACCAAGAACCCCGGTTATCTACTGGGGGCCCTCTCAAGGGTCTTTACTGCTTGGTCCCAGACCAAGAACCCCAATTATCTACTGGGGGCCCTCTCAAGGGTGTTTTTCATGGCTCTAACTGCTTGGTTCCAAACCAAGAACCCCAGGAGTGTACTGGGAGCCCTAGTCCACAACTAGGGTCTTAAGCCATCCTCCAGGGAGAATGGCTCTTGCAGCTGCATTAAATTCAACACTCCCTCTCAGCAAGAGAGGCATTCTCAGCTACACCAAGCTTGTCAAACAAGTACACAAACTTTGTCAAGGACAATGGCTTGGTCAAAATATCTGTTGTTTGTTCTGTCGTCGGAACATACTGAATACTAAGAATGTTCTTCTCCACCATGTCTCGGACATAGTGATACCTCATCTCAATGTGTTTCAACCTGTCGTGAAACATTGGATTCTCGGTGAGCTTTATACAGCTCTAGTTGTCTTAGTGAATGACTATGGGTTCTAGCTTTGTACTGAACAAGTCTGAAAGTAGCTTCCTAAGCCACACTGCTTCTCTGCTAGCAGCACTTGCAGCAATGTATTTTTCTTCTGCAGCGGTCTGGGCTATGGAGCCCTGTTTCCTGCTGGACCAGGAAATCATTGTTGAACCCAAACTGAAGCAATATCCGGAAGTTCTCTTCCGATCCACTGTACTACCCATCCAATCTGAATCTATAAATCCATGAAGCATTACACCTCCACTAGAAGTGTATCTGAGACCATAAGCTATAGTTCCCCGAACATATCTCAGAATATGCTTAACAACAACCATATGTATATGCTTCGGTTCACACATGAATTGGCTGAGGGCATTTACCGCATAACAAATGTTCGATCTAGTATGTACGAGGTACATCAATGACCCAATGATCTGTCGATATAAGGTGGGGTCTTCTGGATCTGAACCTATAACCCAATCTTGTAGTTTCTTTAGGTTAGAGATCATTGGAGTGGTTATGGACTTGCAGTTCATCATGCCAAATCTGTGAAGCACGTCAACTGCATATTTACTCTGTGAGAGAAATATCTCACCTGATTTCTGCCACACCTCCAAGCCAAGAAAGTAGTGCATAAGACCCAAGTCCTTCATTTCAAATTTCGTTGAAAGCTCCCTCTTAGTTTGAGCTATCAGATGTTCCTCTCCAGTAAGGAACAAGTCATCCACATATAACACTTAAGATAACAGGATGATTATGCACAATAAGGATTTGGATCTGCTATACTCTTGAACCCAAGACTTTGAAGAAAACTGTCAATTCTTCCATACTAAGCTCGGAGCTTGTTTCAATCCATACAAGGCTTTCTTTATTTTGCAGACATGGGATTCTTTCCCATGGATCATGAAACCCTCTCGGATGTGTTTTTAATCCATGTACCCTCTAGATTAACCGGTTCTTCAAATCCAAAAGAAACCATTCCTAGAATGATCGGAGCAGTTGCATCCCAAGGGAAATATCGCTCTCCAATTTTCACGACAAGCTTCTCATTCTTTGTTATTGTTGCACCTGAATTATGGGAATCTTCCAATGACGGCTTTTGAGAATCAAAAGCATGTGCCACAGTCTCAGTTCCCATTCCCTCTGGCAGTAAGTGTCCACAGAGAGAAATTTCAATACCAAAGTTAGGTTGCACATTTGCAATTGCAGCTTTTGTTGAATTCCCATCAGGCTCCCGGAAGAATTTTCTAATGCAGTTAAACCTTGGACTGTCTCTTTCTCAGGAGCACTGGATTTCATGTGTTGAGAATTGGAAAAAGTATATCATGATTCATCCTTAGTTTTAATCAGGCAGAATCAAAGTCCAGGGAACGACTGAATACACGATCAACACCTGGACTTTCTATATCTAAGAAATGGTTTCTCGTGTTAGGCAATGAGTGCGATGTTTGTGCAAAATCTCCTTTGCCTTTCATGTGCAATCCAGGAATACATATAGAGCTTGTTTTAGTCCTGCACAGCTCAGACATTTTGCCATTTTAGGGAGTCACCTGTGATGTCTGTTATATTCACATTCACAGTAGATGGTACCTAAGGCTCATCAGGTTGTTGATCAGAAAATGGAAGTTCTTCATTGGATTTATAAGTCTCATTCATTCTGCTCTCTCTTTTATCCTGCTCTATAAGTTGTAATCTGTCATTTGTTCCCGCATAAGTGGGGATTGGTCAGAAAGAGCTAAAATTCTTTTCAACTCATATTCATCATCAACGGTCAATTCCAGATATTCACCACTCTCATTCCTTGTCAATTCATTTACATAGGTTTCCTTCGTCTGTATGTCAAACTGTTCGTGCTTTTCAGAATGAATGCGTGCCTAAATAAATTCTAGCTCTTGTGTGGCATCAGGTTGTGGAAACTGCTTGAAAGCACTTTTAGGAACTTCCCAATTAGATTGCATCTCAAATTTTCCTCTAGGCATGCTACCTAATATATTCTCAACCAATTGGCTATAAGTATTAGTTACCTCTATGTCTTCTTGTGCACTTTTGTAAATAAAAGCATTTTCAGTGACCAACTTGCCATCAAGATTTCAATTCTCTGTGGAGCTATTTTGATCAGAGAAAGAAGATATATCCATCTCTTTTCTAGGAAAAATATGAGTAACAGCTTCCTCATTTGGCTTTGTCCTGTAATCCATTGATTTGATTTCATCAACTTGTCCACCTTCTATCATAGGCTCAACATCTTGAACCCCTTGTAAAGTTTTAGTTCCCTCATTAGATTCTATACATGGATCTGGATCAGCCCTCGGTAGAGTACTACCTAAATTAGAGGTCCTGAAATGAATGTCCGGTAGAAAAATGGATGCAATGCATTCATACGACTCATTTTGCTCTACTACAAAGACATTGTGTACCAGAACTTCATCCTGGATCTCTCTATGCTCCATCTGTTCTTCTCTATTGGAACTGGATTTGACTAAAGACTCAGCTGCAACCTCCATCTGCGGTATAGTATCAGATTCTATACACAAATCTAGATCAGCTAATTCATTAAGTAGGGAACCACATAAATCAGAAATTCCAGAGGGTATGCCTGATGACAAAAGAACAGCAGTCCCCTGTCTTGACTGTCGTCTGCACTCGGTAAAAACTGCATCTGTCTTGACTTCATTGAACATTACTGACTCAGGAATGTTTAAATGTGAAGAATTCGTATCTTCTTGGTCAGAGGCAGCATTCCCAGTTTGCAAAGTAGCATTATTTCCAGAAATTCGTTCCCTGAACTCATTAAATTTGCTTGAGCTTTCCTCGTGGTACATACCGACATTGTTAAGTTCTACTGCTTCGGGGATATTTAAATTTGGAGGACCCATGTATTCTTCATTAGAGGACATGCTCTCAGAATGTGAAGCAACAATACTTTCAAACACTTGTTCCCTGCACTCATTACAATTGCCCAAGCTTTCTTCTACCATAAACACTTGAGCCTCTGTCTGGGAGTGTTGTCTTCCTGAATCACTGAGTTGGGCAGAATGCTCTATCTCTACAATACTGTCTACAGAATCCTCAAACATTGAAGGGCCAACATGATTGCATATCATGTGTACAGAATTCTCATTTGTTGGATCATTGAAAACCAGACCAACAACAGATATATCCTGTGGAAAGGAAGAACAAACTGTCTGATCAGAACTTGTCTCGATTTTTGTTTCCTTGCTTCCTTTGGATCATTGAAAACCAGACCAACAACAGATATATCCTGTGGAAAGGAAGAACAAACTGTCTGATCAGAACTTGTCTCGATTTCTGTTTCCTTGCTGCCTCCCTCGACAGGCTGTTTCAAGCCTAAAAATAGGCTTCCTGCTGATCTGCAAAACAAACCCTTAAAAGTGGATCTACGCAGACTCAAACGTCTGCCACTATTGAACTCTTTTCACACCCTGAAGCTCTGAAACCATGTTAGAATTAGGAAAAAAAAAACAAGAATTTAACTTTTCAAAAATTTTCTGTAGACAGAATCAGCTTGAACACATTAAACTTATACAAATCTGAACTCCAAAAATATTTTGAGTATGCTAGGTAGTTAGATCTGAACTTAGAAAATAATTCTGAGCATGAACAGTAAATAGATCTAAATCATAAACAATTTCTGAGTGAGTAAAAAACTTAGATCTGAACTAGAAATTAGTTCTGAACATGTATAGTAGATAGATCTAAATCATAAACAATTTATGAGTGAGTAAAACACTTAGATCTGAGCTAGAAATTAATTCTGAACATGCATAGTAGATAGATCTAAACTGTAAAACATTTATGAGTGAACAACACACTTAGATTTGAACTGTAGATGTATTTCTAAGTCAGATCTGAACTGTAGATATATATCTGAGCATGCACATTGAATAAATCTGAACTAGACAATAATATTAAAGCATGCTAAACAATAGATCTAATAATAAGCAATGTAATAGAACTGAAAACTGCAACTTACCTCTTGATAATCTTACCTCAGTATGATGAAGTAGAACATAACACATATG
>ML783875.1:234140-251857 GCA_009831015.1 Picea engelmannii | reverse complement strand
AGGGACTTTGATTGATACAAATTCCCTAACTTATCCCATAGTTCCTTGGCTGTAGATTCTCCCGAGACATTCAACAACACCGAATCTGCCAGGCAGAGTCGAATAGTACTCCTTGCTCTTATGTCCAACTTCTCCCAATCTTCCTTCGACATACCAATAGGTGGTGTACTAGTAGGTTGTGTACCAGTCGACTGTGTGTCAGTAGGCTGCGTACCAGTAGGCTGTGTACCAGGATCCACAGCGATCCATTGTTCTTTGTCTACAAAAAGGTCCTCCATCTTAAGCTTCCATAGCTCAAAGTTTTTATCGTTGAACTTCTCTATCTCGATCCTAGAAGAGCTTGCCATTCCTCTTTCTACACTCGAATCATCACTGCAAAAGCTCCCACTAAACCCAGGTTTATCACAGACCCAAGATAAACTTGATCTATCAAGACCGAGCCAAACCATCAACAACAAAGGCATCCCTCTGAAGCCAGAAACCTGGCTTTGATACCACATTTAAGTTTTAAACTGTGAAGTAAAGCAATGCATATAGATTCTTAAGCAAAATAGAAATTAATCAATGGCTCATACACATAGTACATAGAGATTTATACCGGAAACCCTTAACCGAGAGAAAACCTTTTAACTCTTCATTGTATTAATTTCACCATTCACCATTCACCATACAATATATATACAATGTTTTTAGGTATTCCGTAGATACCAAAACCCTAATCCCTTAATCCGGGATTAATTTAGAAAACCGCTAAAAATAGCAAATACCGCCCAAAAAACAATTTTGGAGCATTGCGGGTAACCAGGGGGGGCCATACCTCGCCCCCCTTGGGACTCCCCTAGGAAGCGCCCGGCGCACACGACACAAAGAGCACTACTAGAGGGATCGTCAGACGCAGTTGTCGAATCTGACACGCCCACACACACACATGCAAAGAATATAACACATACCCAACATCCTCGGCCCTGACTGAAATGGAGGATGCCATGGACCTCACACTGGAAACTTAATCAAGCTTACTTGGATCTGTGTGTACATGCCGTTGCACTTCAACAAACTTAACACACCCTAAGCTCTGATACCATGATAAATTTTGAGCTTGATTTCTTATGCGGATTATTTCTTTGAATTCTTCAACACTTTGATTTTAACTTAATACATTTCAACAATATAGAATCATAACTGAATAGCAATAATCATGTAGATACGTAAGCATGCACATCAACAACACATATACCCTGGGGAAACCCTGTACAAGGAGAAAAACCCCAGCAAATGATATTCCTTTATTGCATTAATAATGTAAGATCACTTACAAACATCCACCATGAAAACTCTGCTCTTAAAGAGCTTGCCAAGTTGACTCTGACGTGCGATAGACCTAAGAGACCTTGTCGATATAGATGTATCCTAGTTGCTTTCAAAGACCGAGATATATCAGCTCTGATATGGGCTGTTGAAACTGCCTCTAACTGACTGATATGCGCCTCTATATGTTGATCTACAACATTGATATGGCTGCCTCTTTAGCGTTGATATGTACCTCTGTACAGCACTGATATGGCTGCTCTTTAGCGCTGATATGTACCTCTGTACAGTACTGATATGGCTGCTTCTTTAGCGCTGATATGTATCTCTGTACGGCACTGATATGGATGCCTCTTTAGCGCTGATATGTACCTCTATACAACACTGATATGGCTGCCTCTTTAGTGCTGATATGTACCTCTGTACAGCATTGTTATGGTTGCCTCTTTAGCGCTGATATGTACCTCTATACAACAGCCTTTAATGCTTCACTTTTACCCTGCATAGCAATTGTGTAGAGGAGAGGGGATAGACCTCTGCTTATAAAGGAATGGAGGAGAAGTGGAGAGGACACGAAATAGAGGTGTGAAAGCATGCTTGACTTAACTCAGCATTACACTTTAGTTCGAAAATAGAACTAGACTTGAGACTTCAGTTACAACTCAGCATTACACTTTATTTCGAAAATAGAACTAGACTTGAGACTTCAGTTACAACTCAGCATTACACTTTAGTTCGAAAATAGAACTAGACTTGAGACTTCAGTTACAACTCAGCATTACACTTTAGTTCGAAAATAGAACTAGACTTGAGACTTCAGTTACAACTCAACTCTTTACAAGGCAATTCGAATTTCTTTTCATAGTGGATAATGTTATACGTGCCAACGCACTAGATCAATACATTTATATCAATTGCAATATTAGGAATATCGTTTGTTTCTAGCTCATAGGAATTTTATATTCAACCTAACTTTTGCTAGATGCCTTGACTTTTGCTCATGGCTCACAAAGCTTGATTAGGCTCACAGAGGTTGTACGTTCCCCCTGACTTTTGCACTAGTCTGTCTATGCTCTCAGAGGTTGTACGTTCCCCCTGACTTTTGCATTAGACTTATATAGCATCTCGTTCGTCCTAACTTTTGGTTTGACTCACAGAGGTTGTACGTTCCCCCTGGCTTTTGTCAATACCTCACAAGACTGGTTGATTCTCCAAATCTCCCTGGCTAGCCTCAGGGTGGCCCATATGGCCTCTCATTGGAGAATGACTGTCGATGCTGCCAAATTTAACAGCATGCAGATCTGAAAATTTTATTCATTGAGAGCAAAAATATAACATCACATTTCAGATCTGAAGTTTCATATAAAGCATGCCAAATCACTCAACATTTCAGCCTTGCTATTCCAATAAATTAGTGTATGAAAACAGCCATGAAACTTGCACAATAACCAATAAAATCAAATCTACAAGTACAAAATTTAGGACAGCAATGGTACAACTTATTATTACAATATTGAAGATAAAGTACTACCTCAACTCATCCCAAGCTGGTAGGAGTGCAAAAAACCCTTTAAGCTCATCCCAAGCAAGGACTTCTCCAAAGCTTCCCAAACTGTAGCTAGGGCATCAACAATCTTGCAAACCCTAACCGCAATAACAAGCCTTAGCAAGGCATCCCACCAAGCTACACAAGTCTCCTTAACGAGTTCAACAATAAGCTAGCATCACACCAATTATCCAACCCCAAGCACTTGCATCACAGAAGCTTCATGCACTCTTCACTTGCATCAAACAAGCTTCACGCACTCTTCTTTTGCATCTCACAAGCCAAGGAACTCTAGCCATGCATCCCACAAGCACTATCCTTGTTACAAGAGTAAATAAATGTTCTTCCAAGATCCTTCACACAGCTAGCATCACACCAACTAACAATCTCTAAAACATGCTCTCTAAGAGCGATTCATTACAAAGACTCTCTCCTCCCTTTATATACAAAATAGGTGAGGCAGACCAACAATAAAACATGGACTAAGTTCACAAGTAAACCCTAGGTTAAGTAAAAAAAAGCCTGAAGTGGAGCGTTACACTAAGAATGAATGCCACAAAGCATGATAGGGTTTGAACTTTGTAAAACTCCCAAGGTGGTGCACCCTTCAAATCTAGGTGTCCATGTGTCAAGCGCTACTCTAAGCAAGATGGTATGTCCTCCAACAATGGCTCTCAACTCAACCATTCCTCCTCAACATATGCACAAGGTGGTCGCGCGATTATGTACTAATTTACTAACTTGTCCCATTGACCTACTTTTGGTCATTTTTTGGACATTAATAAACTTATTTTATATTATCTAGGGCTTTATGCTCAACCTCAAAGTGCATAACGCCTTCGTCCAGGGTAATCACTCCACATGTCCCAAGCGCCCATCCTCCTCAACAAGTGCACCCTTGTAGAAGATGTCAAACTATCATATTTGTGTCAACTACCACATCAAAAAGTGTGCCTCCCTAGCTTTGATCCCAAGGTAAGAATACACCCACTGAGCTCTCCAAATGTAAGTCAACCAAATTACAACAAAGGGGCTAGGGAACCACAAGCCCTTCAAATCACATGAAGCGCTTGCCTAGTGAGGTGAAAACACTTTTAGAGCAACCAAAAGCTAACACATCCCTGCCCCATAATGACAAGCATTTTCCTACTCTGGCCCCGGCCTTTTCTAAAGGGCCCAAGCCCCAAGAGCCACCCATAGATGGGTGGGAACACGTGCAGCCAGCTAATGTCGATCCCCCAATTTCTGGATAACCATGACCGAGCTCCTCCTATTGCTGGCCACTTGCTGGCATGGTTGCTCCTTAGTGTTATCTGATTGGGCTTGTGTCCTTTGCCCTTTCATGTTTTAGTTCTTTGGTTTCTAGACTGTTTGTTCAGAGATGATATGACTGTGGGTGTTTTGGCCTAAGCCAACCCACATAATTGTTTCTTTTTGCATTTTCCTTGTGGAGGTTGCAAGCACAGCCCGCCTTTCTGTATTAAAGCCTCATACAAAATGTTAATATTTAATAGTCAAAGGAAGCTTTAATTCAAAAATCAAATATGTAGAAGTAAATAACAAGCTGGGTGATTTCTTAGCCAACTTGGAAATAAAACACAAACTTACAAACTAGACAGTTAGTGAGAATCAAGATCGAATGGCAGCCCCGACTATCTAGATAGTAGAAAGACTTCAAAAGATTGACTGACTCTGACCTAGCACATTCACCTTCAAGTTACCCTCGTACTAGTGGTTAAGCATCACCCCAATGAATTTACTTCTATTGCTTTGCCAAAGCTCCCAACTCTCTAGCTACATATTTAGTAGATCCCCCACTTGCTCCCATGACATGATTCTCACACTTGATAGCGACCCCCTTATTAACTTTTTAAGTCAACTGTCATAGTACAGATTTCTGCACTCAGAATAATCTACAGGTCCTAAAACAGAAATCTAAGTTTGCATCTCTATCAAAACTTAAGATTTTACATCTACTTAAACACTGTAATGAAATATTCATGAGTTCAAACACTGCATACTATGAGAAATACAAAACAGCAGAAAACTAGGAGCTTTGCTTCATAAATTTGCAATATAATAACTCGGAACAACAAGACAGGCTCCAACAGCAATCATGTGAGTTTCTTTATTACATAGAATTACAACAGCAGCTAACACACAGGCTTCCAATAGATGCTACCACAGCGAAAAAAACTCAAAAACACATTAACTTTGTCTCTCACAGACTGCCTAGTTGATGTGTCCTCCTCTCCTTTTATAGACTAAGGAGAGTGGGGATAGTTACAATAGGTAATTACTAACCCTAAGTGGAGCACTCCACTTAACCATGTTAACCTCAATAAGTGTGCCCCATCATGAGAAAGGATAACCACCTTCATGAATGTGCCTCACTCATCTTGAGTAAAGCACTCAACTACGAAGTGGCAAGAAGTAATGTGCCTAATTCCCAATGAGTAACCTCCAGCATTTGAGGCACTCCACTACTAGAACACCCAGCCAGGGAAGTGTGCCCTCTAACCATTAATGGACCATCAGGCACAAGTGTATCCACCAGCATTAAAGCACCCACCTAAGGAAGTGCAACCATCATGGAAGAGAATAACTCCAGCATTAAATACGCTCCGTTAGCCAGCACTAATGCACCCTGACTGACGTAGAATTACTCAAGCAAATGATAAATCAAAAGTTGAAGAGAGGATCACCCTCACAAATGCCCCATCTCTCTCCAACTACTGTTGTTGCTCTCCACTGCTGAAGATGATCTATTGTTGTTCACTCAAGCTGAAGATGAACCATGACTGAGAAACAAGGTCATTTAACAGTCCCTCTTTGCAAGGAAGGTGCTCTCCAATAATGCCAGCTAATTTTTTAGACTGCCTGAGCCATTTTTGTAGGGCTGACAATCTGAGTCACATCCAGGTCAGGCAGTCTTGATGAAGCCTTGAACTTGGAGCAGATTTCTTTTCAATTAGCAGATTAGACTGGTGCCACTTTCAGAGCCCAACAAAAAGACAGACTAAGTAATTTCTTGTCCTTACCACTATTTTACCCACTTCTGCGTTATGGACCCCTCATTCACATTAGAAAGGGTCCTTCTTGAGTTGGGAATTTCTTTGTTCATGGAGCACAATGAGATAGCAATTAGGAGATTGAGAGCAAGAGATAGTGCAGGATTATGGTTGAGAGGAGCCAGAAAGTAGGAGGCAGGAGAAAAGGACGTAGGAGGACTGGAGAAAGGAGATCATGCATGCAGATTGTGTCATTAAGCAGAACTTGAAAAACCACTTTCTAGAATACATATGCATGGTAAAAAATTTGTTTTCTAGTAAGCTTTTATTGCTCTATTTAAGAAACACAATTAATTCTCATCTGTATCAACCACAGTAACAACAAAGGATAACTGCACTTTCAAGTAAAGATCAACCTGCAAAGGCTTCTCCCTAAAATTCCAACAAAGAAACATAACAATAAGACGGCAGCTTTCACAAAGGGGTAATGAAGAATCAAGATTTATACAAAACTCAGTGGCAGGAGCACACCTGGGAGTAAAAGAGATCAAGATGGCGTAACTCCTTGCATTTCACAGCAACCAGCTCAACTCCAAGATCTGTTACCCCCCACATCACCTGAGATCTGTAATTCCTTCCTTTCACAAAGGGGTAATGAACAATCAAGATTTATACTAAATTCATTGGCAGGAGCACACCGGGGAGTAAAAGAGATCAAGATGGCGTAACTTCTTGCATTTCACAGCAACCAGATCAACTCCAAGATCTGTGACCCCCCACATCACCTAAGATTGGAAGCCTGTAATTTACTACATCCTACAGCCCATTATCGCAAAAGCAAGGCTGCCTTCTTAGTAACACCTTCATAGACAAATACAGACAAATTATACTTTGTTATACAATCTACAAAATTGTTTCCCGAGTTGTGGTCAGCAGGCTGGAAAGGTTGTTTCCATCAAGCTGCACTTCACTTAGCAGTTATAATAACAATATGCATATATGAATGCCAACCTATCAAGACAAAGCTTAGATGGAGATCGTGCAAACCCCTAGTCTGATAATCACCAATAATCACAACAAGAACACAGTCCTTCCTTGAAATGGTGGAAGCGGGTAGTATCCCTCAGAATAATCTCTCGTTTCACAATCTTGGAGATGAACTTCATGGCAGTGTGGCAATCAAGACAGACACGAAGATTCTTGACGATTCGAAGAAGCGTCCCAGGGGGTGTGCTAATAAGCCCAAATGCAATGGCTAACTTCTCACTGTGTCGACCAATGATGTGTTCCTTCTGTTCCTCATCCACATCATGCAGAACAAGGTTTGTGTTGGGCACATACCCTGCCTCGTTCATCTGCACAGTTAATGCCTCCAAGGTTGCCTCAATCTCCTCCATTTGAGGGTGTAATTTACCACCTACCATGAAGGCATGTACCTTTTTCTTGATCTCAATCCAGCTGCACCCAGGATCCTTTTTAATTCCCCTATCTTTCATCATTTTTCTCACCTTCGCTGCATCATCCCACATGCCAATTGCTGCATAAATGTTGGCAAGTACAACATATGCTCCTGCATTCTGTGGCTTTAACTCAATGAGTTGTTCCGCAGCATATCTTCCAAGATCCATGTTGAAATAGAACCTACAGGCACCAAGCAAGGCACCCCACACCTCAGCAGTAGGGTTGATCGGCATTTGGTTGATGAATTCATGTGCTTCATCTAGTTTCCCAGCACGGCCAAGAATGTCAACCATGATTGCAAAGTGCTCTATGACTGGTGCAATACCATGATCTCTACGAATGGACTCAAAGTAATGCCAGCCTTCTTCCACTAGGCCTGCATGGTTACATGCAGTTAAAACACCAGTGAAGGTGATCTGGTCTGGCTTTATGCCTCTCTGCTGCATGTGTTCAAAGAGCTGTAGTGCCTCCTTGGCAAGACCATGCTTACCATATCCTGCAATCATTGCATTCCAACATATGGCGTCTCTATGAGACAAACCATCAAACAAACAACGTGCATCTTCTATGCTACCACATTTTGTATAAACATCAATAAGAGCAGTCACTAATACAGTATGTGACTCTAACCTGAAAGTTATTACCTGGGCATGGACCTGCTTGCCCTGTTCCAGGGCCCCTAGACTAGCACATGCCCTGAGAATGCTCGCAAACACAACTTCATCTGGTCTAATTCCGAAAGCTTGCATCTCACAAAATAGTGCCAAAGCCTCTTCACAATAATCATGTTGTGCATACCCTGCAATCATTGAAGTCCATGAGATCACATTCCTTTCAGGCATTTCATCAAACACTTTACGCGCATCCTCCATTCTTCCACATTTTGCATACCCAGCAATAATCCCATTCCACGAAATGACATCTCTCTGAGGCATTTCATCAAACACGTGGCGTGCTTCTTCAATACATCTGGTTTTAGCGTACATGTCGACAAGGGCACTGCCCAATACTACATCCGATCCCAACCCAGCTTTCAAGATATAGGCCTGGACTTGCTTACCTTGTTCCAGAGCTTCAGCGCCTGCACAAGCCCGCAGAACATTGGCTAGCGTAATCCCATCAGCTCTCGTGCCCGCTTGTTGCATCTGGCTAAAGAGTCCCAAGGCCTTCTCCTCCTGCCCTTGCTGCGCATATCCTGCGATCATGGCTGTCCACGAAACCACGTTTCGTTCAGGCATTTCGTCAAACACTTGGCGTGCGAAATCCAGACTTCTGCACTTTGAGTACATGCTGACGAGTTTGGTTTGCAAGATAACATCCGACTGAAATCCTGATCTTTTCATGTGCTGGTGGACTTGGGTTCCCAGTGTCATAGATTTGGCTCTGGCGCAAGCTTCCAGTAGTGAAGCGTAAGTATAAGAATCGGATTGGTTCATTGCATACAGAAGTTGCATGGCCTCCTTCAATTGCCCTTGTTTTGCTAGCATTCTAAGATTCTCTGCATGAGCCATTACGCCGTTCCGTTTATTTCGATGACTTGCTGTTTGGTTATGGGTAAGCGCCGTCCAAGTTATGACCTCTGCATGGACGAGCTCGATCTAACAAGGGAAAACTGAACAAATCGGAACGCACAAAGTTAACTCTCGCCATCACCCATTGGATGAGTTTTACTGTGTAGGATAACTGGCACTCAAAACCAGAGTTTTACTGTGTAGGATAACTGGCACTCAAAACCATCATTTTTGAGAATTCGACGAAACATTCGATCCCCGTCATATACTGGAATTTTGTCCCAAGGATTTTCGATATTTCTGAGCTGACTTAAATGCTCAGATGTTTATAAACGTAAGAAACCAATGAAATAGTATGGTAAGGTATGGTATTTTCATAATCCATGGCAGAGGTTCAACTAACTGTGTAAAACCCACTGTTACTTAATTTTGATGCTTATTTTTGGGTTGGCCTTGTTACGGGATATTGCTGGTTATACATTAACATCTATTGTTTAATGTAGAAGTATATAATTTCAACTTTATTAATTAAAAAAAATTCCAAAAATTTAATAAAAAAAATTCCACTCGAAATAAACTCTGGATTTTCAAGGAGATAATTTCACTACATCACTACAATATTTTAGTATAAAACTTTGTTTTTGAGGGTTTTGGCACATCTTAAAAATATCTAATTTCAAAAAGAAATAGCATATTAAAGTGTAACTTTCTTTCCAAAAATATGTTGAGTTCGTTCACAAATTAATTCTCTCCAAAGCTTTACTTCTAGCATTTTATCGAAGTTTGGTTTCAAGTCTAAACTATAGATTTGCATTGGAAAAAAAAATCAATTGATATGAGTGTATATGTAAAATCAAAAAATTCTATTAAGCTAAAATTCTAGAAAAATAGGGGATCTTAGTGGCCTAGTAGTACCTTCTTTATGTTGGTAAGCCACTAGATGATCATCGTTTGCTTTTGGATTATGTAATGTTCCTTAGCATAATTGTTATGAACTTTAAGTCTAATGCTTGATTGTTTGTAGTGTTTTTGTTTAATGTTTTGCAGATTGTTATTCATATTTGTGCATGGAGTGGATTTTAAAGGTTTTGTAGTATAGAAATGATGGAAATGGAACAATAATAAAATATCAACAAGATACAAGAAGAGTAACACAAGAAAATAGCCACAAAACAACAGATCTAACCTTTATTTAATATATATGCTAACCTTCGTACAAGAGATACACAGATTTGAGAGAGATATGAAAGATACAAGTGTTGTGATTGAATGCTCCTCCAAAATACCCTACAATGAGTAGGAATGAGTCTTCATGGACTCCCAATGGTTGCATGCAAGTGGACAAGATCAATTTCTTTCTCTTTAAGCTTTGGTACCTCCAAATCTGGCTAAGTTGCGCACCAATTGGTTGTATCAATCCTAGGAAATTCGGCTTCCTCAAATAAAGCCCCCAAACTCTTGTAGAAGGTTGTCAAATTGTAGATCTATAGATGTAGAGCTCATAGGAAGAGATCCCTCAGCTAAAATAATAGACTTAGCCCTCCAACTTACTGAATATCCAAGGAATAGTGCACCATGTTATCCCCATTTTGTGGATAACTAAGGAGATCATGTCTCGAGGCCCTTGGGTTGCAGATATGGAGTGTCGAGAGACTACATGACTAGCAATACCCTTTTGCACAGATGGAAAACCCACTCACTACCACAGATGGTCACAGTTTTGCAGATGGCATCCACCACACCAGCTGGCTTCTTGAAGGAAGTGGACCATGCTCCATGAGGTACAAGTTAGTATTATGGTGAGCATCATTTCAATATTCAAGCCATTTGATTATGGTGTATCTTAGATTGCTCTAGATTTCATGATATATGCTTGGACATTATGCATTTTGTCCTGCTTCACCTTGGTGGTTGACATTGTGCCCTAGTAAGTGGTCTTCCTTGGGAATGGGTTTGCTACTAGGAACTCCCTTAATGAGCCATCGTACCGTTCTCGACCATACTTACCACTTTCCATCATTATTCCCCTCCATTTCTTTATCTCTTGGGATTTTAGGGTATATTGACCCAAGAAGGGGTTGTCCCTCATTCTATGGGAAAAAGAGGTTGAAGGCCCAGAGGGGTTGATGTTGGGTCAAAGATAAAAGCCTTATATAAACCATCAAGAGGCTTCACCTAGGGATCACCCAAGAAAGCAATGAACGCATATCTTTAAGTAAAGGGGACCCACAATATAATAAAGAATGCTTAAAAGGTTAGTTGAAGGATAGGAGGTCTCATTACGAGCTGACCTATCATGTCCATGAATATTTATTCTTCTTTATGACTATCATCCAAACTTCATTTGTAGATGTTGGGGTATTTATGGTGCCTGTGGTTCCTCGATTGTCTTGATTTCAAGCTTCTATTTTTTCTTGTTCCGGTACCTCAACTTCATCAACCTGATCTTCCCAACATGTCGATGGCGAAGGGGATTATTGGATTTGAAGTCCCTGATCAGAGACCTGAAGGGAAAATGTCTCTTTCTCCAGGTTCTGAGTGGAATCTTGGTGCGATTATTGATATAACAAAGTTAGTTGAATAGGAGGATCCGATTAAGAAGGCTTTTCATTATCTTGTGGAGACTATTCATAGTCTTTTGAGATTACCTGATGGTCGTCATTAGACTTAACCAACCAAGTGAATTTTCAATGCTTTCTATTCTACCTAGCCCCTTTAGGACATTGGTTTGCAAGATGACATGTTTCAAAACAAGATATGCAATGCAATGAAACTCTCTCATATTCTAGTGTTTGAGACCAAGAATAATTTTTACCAGTAATAATAACTCCAATTCAAAACCCTTTATTGAAGTCCATTTCCACGCAGATGTGAGCATAAGTAGAGGTGATGTGCCTTGTAGTTTCATGTCTTGAAAAGTGTAACTTTCCTAAATCTAAATCGATGTCTTCAAGAGAGGGTAAACCCCAAAAATGCAAGGGCATATTGGGGAGTCTCACCCAAACTAGGGTTGAGGAGATAATGTCAGTAGCAGGATTGAAAGAAGGTGTCCAGGGTTTCATGCACAAACTTGAGTTTCCCCAAAACCGTCTCGAGTTGAAAATCAAATTATGATCCTCCTCAATGTTGAACTCAACAATGAAGAAACCTTTTGCACAAGGATGAATGAAAGCTTCCTTTTGCATGATAGGGATCCAGGTAGTAGAGATCCAATTGTTAAGATCTGCTAAATTTGGCCAAAAACCATTGAAGCGATAGACTAAACTCATAGATTTGTTATACTCTTCCTATTCATCAACATCTTGTCCCATGGGAATGACAAGATAAGGGGATTCTTGAACCAGAAGATACGAAGAAGGGGGAGTAGTGTCCCATTGAACAACATCTCGAAAAGAAGCACCAAACGATGAACCTGAAGAGACACGAACCGATGTGCACACAAAGATGGAGGAAACAACCCCACAACTTGGGGCACCAACAAAAACGAAGGAGGCCATCACCATGGTCGACGAGGGAGGAAATCCTAAGGGCTTTAGACCATCCGAGTGTAGGGAAAGTGAGCGACCAGGGTTAAACCTTAGCCACCGCAATCATGCACAGTAACAACTCCAATGCAATATTCATTTAAAAATTGAAAAGACTCGTATATTTTTATCTGTAAATACATAGAGTACATTCTAGACACACTTAGACAACATTTTTTAACTTTTCTAAATCAAGCATGAGATTTTCTTTTACATTTCTGAATATAGCATTAATTTTCTATCTTCTAGCTCCCAAGCAAAAAAATGAATTTCTTGTTGGTTTAATAAAAACCCCACTATAAATCATCGTAAATATATGACAAACAAAAGAGAGTCAATGCAAACAAGTTCTCACCTATCCACCACAAAAAACCCTTGTGAAACCAATTATACATGGTTTCAATTGTTATAAAAATCTAGGCAATCCATATACTACTTCTCATATCAATACTAAAAACGTTAATAGTTTATTAAACAGGAATAAAAACAACCAATATTGTATATCCAGTAACACTTAAGAAAAGGTTTTAGATATCTATAAACAAATGAGATTCAACTTGAATGTTGGCTCCTTGGTGCTCTATGAGAAGTCTAGCATTGACTCCCATTAGCAAGCATGCCTTTGAAATCCCATATGCCCAAGAATTAGGCTCTATGAATAAATGGGAAAAGAATATGCTTAAAAAAGATGTTCTATATTTTTCACCTGGACTAGAATCAAATACAACATCAATTTTCCCAACTTATAGCTTCCTTTCATCCAATTTAGGATTGCCTCAAAATCCTCCTAAACCTACAAAATTGTGATACCTTTATCCACTGCTAGTTTTAGTAGAATATTCAAAGCAAGCAACTCCACATAATTGTTTGTTACCTTGCTCAAACCTACTTTAAAGAAAAATAAACGATCATCAATGGGATATAAGGATCCTACAACCCCACACACAAAACCTCTGTCTTGACTAACTCCATCAAAGAAGCCCCGAGACATTGAATTGTCTATTTGAGGTTGTTGTATAATTCTCGCCTTTAGTAGTTTTGGAATGATTTTAAAATTTCCAAATACTTCCCTAATTTCCAAATACTTCCCTAAAATTTCACATCTTGCATAACCGCCACTTTCTTGGGATCAAATTGTACTCCTTCCTTACTTACAATGTGGCCCAAATATTCAACCTCAAGAGTCCCAAAGGCACATTTGGAGCGCTTCACAAATAATTGGTTATCTCTCAAGAGTTGCAAGGACTTATCAACATGCTCTATGCATGATTCCCATGCTTTCCTATAGATCAAGATATCTTTGAAGAAGAATATCACAAAATTGCGTAGGAAGGGTTTGAAAATATTGTTCATGACACTCTAGAAAGTAGACGGAGCGTCACAAAGGCCAAATGACATCACTATAAAATCATAATGACCTTTGTGTGTTCTAAACGTTGTCTTTAGGATGTCTACCTATTTTATTCTAATTTGGTGGTATCCTGAATGTAGATCAAGCTTAGTGAAAAACTTTGCTCCATGAAGTTCAACGAGGAGATCATCAATAAATGGGATTGGGAACTTTTCCTTGATCATCAACTTATGTCGAGCTTGGAAGTTAGGACACATGTGCCAAGTGACTTCCTTATCTAATACCATGACTACTGGTGATGAGTAAGGGCTTGTACTAGGACATATGACCCACACCTCCAACAACTCATGAATGTATTTTTCTATTTCATTCTATTGTGCAAAAGGGTGTCGATAAGGATGTAGATTTGGTGGTTGACTTCCTTGAATCTAAATAATTCCATAGTCATGCTCTCCTTGAGAAGGGGGTAAACCCTTTGATGTCTCAAACACCCGATGATGTTTGTCAAGGACTACCTACAAGTTTGGGTGGATTTCTTGTATCCGGTTGTTTATAACCCGTATGGCATTAAATTGGGAAATAATGACAGAGTGGCCCTTCTTTAATAACTTGTCCATAGGATGAGAGACGAATATTTCAGGAGAGCCTGCTTGAATCCCCCAAAGGGCGTGTACATGACCCTCTTTAGAGAAACTATATAGAGTTCTTTGAAATTCACGGTGACTGGTCCTAACGTGCGTAGCCATTCTTCCCCCAATACTATATCACACCCACCCATATCGATGTAAAATATATGGGTTTTGAGTTGATAGTATCCCATTTGGAGTTTGACATTTTCATATTCGCCCCCACATTTAATTGTACCTCCATTGGTGATCATAATTTGAAAGTTGTGAACAAGATGAACAAAACAATAGGTTTCGTCTGCCACTTTCTTCTGAATGAAATTGTGAGTACTGCCACTATTAACTAGGAATACAACTTTCTTGTGCTTGAAGCTTAAAGACATCGGAACACATCTCTAGTTTTTTTAAAATAATTTATGAGTTTGTTAACCCAAGAAAAAACTCTTAAAATCACGAGAAAATAACTTGTGCAAGGTAGGTTTCGAGGCCAAAAATGTAAAATGATCACAACTTTTGCTATACTTATCGGATTGGCTATTATGACCCCAATTATGAAATTCCATAACTTCTCTGGATCTATTGGCATTGATTCAACTGGAATTTGTGCACTCTATAAAGATATCCAATATGCAAAATTCACAGCCTTATCGAAAAACACCCTAAAAAACATCGATTTTAAATAAATAATATCTCCACTTCCCACACTCTGTTTTGCATGATTTGTTTTTTGAATTTGGGTATTGTTTTAGAGGAATTCAATTATAGGGTAAGATTCTCCAAATTATACAAAAAAAGTTTCATAAATTGACCTAAATGCTTCCATCCTTTTTTTTCCGTAAATAATAAGCAAAAAGAATAAAATTTCCCACTTTGTGCCAAAAAATTCTCCCACTTCATGCCAAAGAAAGAGCTTGTAGTGTAATTAACCCCAAAACTTCAGAGCAATCACATAAAATATAGTGCATAACCCAAAAACACAAGAGAAAAGAGAGATAAACCCTAAGAAATATATGTTTGATAATTAAAAATAGATATCTAGATGTTCACTTGCCTCTTCAAGAGGGCAACCTCCAAGAGAAATGCTCCAAATACAATAAAATTCTTGACAAAACATTACATAACCTTTTACTCAATACATAGCTATCCATAGAGAATATTAACTGCTTATGGGCCCCTTATAATTGTTGGGTTGTGACAACACATACCCTTTTTGTTACATTCGTTTGGAGGTTTCTCATGTGTTTGGCTTTTCGTATGCCAAGAAACACTTGAGATCTCTTTTGGTTAAATGTAGAATCTCGTGGGGAGCTTCTTGGGATTTGTAAACCATTTATCCATTAGCTGAGAAATAAAGATATCATTTCCCCCATCTCTCTGTTGTTGTCTGTGTGATGTGTTTGCTTTTATTTTTCTCTATTCATTCACTCTTTGGTTTGCATGCCCGATTCCCAACAATTGGTATCAGAGCTTAGGTTGAAGTAGTGGTCTGTGATATCTGAGGGAAGGTCCATGTGCACAGAGGGAGAAAGGGGTCGAGTAGAGCTGCTTGAGGATGAAGACTTGGTTTCTAGGTGAATAGAGCTGCTTAAGTGGAGTCCTGTCAGAGGAAACAAGTTGGGATTGAGTATTTGGGCACACAGTGTGGGCCTGATCGTCAAGGATAGGAATTCCTATGTTTCAGTGAAGGAAACGTAGGATGAGTGAAGCATCGAGGTGATCATCCAGTCCGATGGGAATGTTGTCGATCGCAAAGCCTGGTTTCCAGATAAGTTGAGTCATGAGGTAGAGCCATGGGAGAACCTGTTGTTGAGCAAAGATGAGGAAGGTGGGTCATCTATCCCTTGGAGGGAGTTTGAGGAATCCACACAACGACGATGGAAGTGGCTTCTAACCAGGAAGAAAATGCTCCCAAGGGTGGTGAGCTGCTATTTTTTGGTGCAACCCAGTGGGAGGTAGTCGACTGAAGGATCGGGGACTTAAGCGCTCCAAATCGTCTACTTGTTGGCATTGTTGGGTTCAAATCGAGATCTTGAGGAGGCTGAAGAGAAAAATTGGGATGAATTTTTCACGGGACAAGGCAAAATTTAACATGGGAGACAAGTGTTTCATGACAAGCAAATGGCAAATGTGGGGGACGACTTGATGCTCTCAATGCTCATCCATGATGACTAACAAACCATGACACTGAGCGATGCCAACGATGATGAAGAGATATTCATAGGCCGGAACCCCTCCTATTTTTAGGTGTTGTTGGACCTACTATGCATTGGGGAGCTCCACGCTCTGTCAGGGATGTCAGAGCGGTCAATGTACATGGAGGTTATGGTGGTGGTGCAGGTTATGGCAGTTCTTGTGGAGTTTTTTCATTACATGTAAATGAGAATACGACTGTAAGACTTGGTGAGGCATGTGTACCTCGGGTTTGAAATGTCATCGATAAATTCTAAACGACCTAGGTGATAGGGGGGAGCATGCAATATTTCTGGATACCCTATCTTTGAGGGCAGGTTGGCCAGTTTTTGTCATAGGGGAAAGTTAGGTTAAGAGTTGTGGTTTCAGGCACATGCTTTGGTAGCTAATGGTTTTAGATCCCATGAATTGTATGTAATGAAGCCTTTAAAGGGCTTAGGATACTCCATTGAAATTATCTTGGAGGTGAGAGGTGAAGGATCACTTGGCTGGCTTGGCCATATTTGGTCAATGGAGGTAAGTTATATCTCCATTGGTTATGGTGATGGAGCTAAGGGATGTAGATTGTGGGATCCTACTGTCAACAAATAATTAGTAGCAAAGATATGTACCATGAGAATCTATTCAGGATCGCAAAGGGATATTTGTTTGCACACTCAGGGAACCATTGTATGGCCTAAGGTGACTAGGCAATGGTACAAGATGTTTGATTCCTTCAGGGCGAGCCAAGTTTCTTAAGAAGTGAGTATGATCATTGTGTTTATGGCATATTCATTATCTTGATGTTATGTTGATGATATGTTTGTTGCAAGCAAAGCATGGTGGAGATCAGGAGGCTAAAGGCTTAGTTGACCATGATGTTTCAGATGAAGGATCTAGGAGCAACAAAACAAATCTTGGGCATATAAGTACACAAATACAGGAAAAATGGTAAGTTGTGGTTGTCACTAACGAGGTTCAGTATGAACTTTGTGAAACCAATAAATATCCCTTTTGCTTTCAATTGTAAGCTTTCTTAAATTTTATGTCCTAGTAGTGAGGAACAAAGGATTATATGTCTCACGTACAATGCAGTAGGAAGGTTGATGTTTGCGATGGGAATGTTCAAATATTTCAGATGCAGTTGGTGATGTTAGTGAACACATGGAAAAACTAGGTAAAGATCATGTAAATGGGTGCTTCGGTATCT